>JZKD02S1343148.1:0-11665 GCA_000966675.3 Picea glauca
ATTTTATATGCAGTGGCAGACAATGAATGGTATTTCTTATATGTTGAATGATTATTTTTGAATCACCAAATACTTCGAATCACTTCACCTCAATGTCGATGGCCTTTTTCATACCTTGTACGAAGGCCTCATATTCTATTGTTTTATTGGTGCATTTAAATTCTAGGAAACAAGATATGGGCGTCTTACATTGTTCAAGATATATCAACACACATCCTTCCTTGACTCCTTCTTGTGACCCGGAGCCATCAAATAACATGGACCACATGTTAGAAATCTTAGTTTTTTTAATTCTGCTAAAACCTAAGTTAGTTAATATCATACAGGAACCATTATGTGTTCATGGAAGTATTTTGTATTGCAAATATGGTTGTATTTCATATTTTTTTGCTTCATAATAGTCTTGATCAATTTCCAGGAAATAATTTCCTATAAAAATGTGAGCAAAGTTCATGGGTTAGTTTTTACCTTCCAGCACAGTTTTCGTGTCTTCATGTGAGGTTTTTTGTCCACACAATTCTGGTTTGGTTTACATTTATAAGAAAGACACGGATGGGACTAGTCAACTGATAAACATCCTTGAAGTTTAGTCAACCAAACTCTGCTTAACAACAAACCATAAATTTCAAGTATATCAACCACACCAATATCAATAACTTGATGTACTCTAGGGTTAGATGCAAGTCTAGTTAATACATATTTAAGTTATCCTTTCACTTTGACATATGTCTCGTCTAATTGTATGATTCTTATTTTGGTTAACTGTGGAGCATCATTTATATTTTGAGAGACTCCATAAGGCATGATGTTTGATGAGGCACCAAAGTTAGCTAAGCAACTGTGCATATTGAAATTGAAAATTTCATATATAACCAGAAAAGGAGGTATGTTAGATTTTGATTGTGCACCTATACTTTCTACGTTTATGATAGCCTTGATTTCCACCTGGTGGACTTATTTTTCTTCAAAATTTTTAGGAATATTGTCAGTAGCTTGCATGATTTTTTTATGAGAATTATCATTTTTAAAATCATCATGCAAAATATCATGTTGTTGTGGTAATGAGTAGATATCAAACATGGAGATATTGGCTTTCGTTTTCTTCATATCTTCTATGATGTTGTAATCTAGAGCTTTATTTTCTAGTCTTGTTATTCTTGGGTTTGATTGTGTGACATTGGTCTTGTTGTTGGGTGTAGTTTTGTTCGATTTGGAAACAATTGAGTTGGATGTAGTTGGTTTTTTTATGTTAGACGGAACAATTGTATTAGAATTATTTTTGTCTTTTGTCTGGGTCGGGATACTTAGTTTTGGATTAGGAATAGGAGGGGTAATATTCCTGAGTGGAATGTTAGTGACTTGGGAAGATAAGGTGTAGGGAATTGGGCCTTTTCAATGTAAATTGTAATCTTTAGGGAGAACCTTCACTCCTTGTGTATTTTCTACAAAACTTTCTTCTATTTTCTCACCGTCTGAGTCTATACACTAGTATCAAAGGAACATAGCAACGTCTTGGGGAGGTTCCTTAGTGGTATTGTCACTCACTATGTCACTTGGTTGTTCGTCATTCAAAATTTGTTAATCTAACAGATGATTTCTAACCAAGGTCATGGAATTCACCCACTTAGGACATGTCTTCTCATAATGGTTTTGTTGGTAATATGAGAAGAAATTGTATTTTGTTGAAGTTGTCTAAATTTAATCCAACCTGAGGAGCTTGGTTTTTAGATATATGACTTAACTCAAAAACTTTTTGACCAACTTCACAATGTTGTCAATATCCTTAGGTTCCTTTTTTGGCGGATTTGTTAGCAGTAAAGGTTTCTTCCCAGCTGAACTAATTTCCTCAAAGTGTGAGTGTTGGTCATATGAGGATAAATCCCGTTCTATTGTTTCAGCTTCATCGAAATTCAATTCCAAAATGTCTTTATTATCTCACTTGAAAAACATGCATATGAAAGGGATAAGAGCCTCAGTGTTATACTCAATGGCTAAGGATTGTGAAGGAGTTGTGTCAATAGTAAACTTAGCTAGGACTGTGAGAAATTGTTGATTGAAATATTTCACCTTCTCCCTTTTATCCATTTTTATGTCTCCCAACTCTTTGTATAAGGATTTGGTTCTTTTCCATTCACCAAATTTTATAATAAATACCTTCTCAAATTCTTCCCATTAGTTCATGGAATTAGGTGGAAAACAAAAGTTCCATGTAGATGCTCTACCAGAGAAGATGTAAGGAAACATTATGTAGACCAAATATTCATGTTGGACATTTATAAAGAGAGTGGTTAAGAATAAGTTTTTTATGTGATCCTCTGGTGAGCCTAGTCTTTCTAAATCAAACTTGTCAAGGACCTTGTCATATTTCTTGGGAATTTCATGTAAGGGTCCTATTAAATTTAGGACTCCCTCGGACATCCAAGGTGGGATCATTGCCCTTCACTTTAGACGTTCACCCATGATTTGTTGGAGATTACTTTTATGGTTTTATTCATCAAGGTTATGTTCGAATTCAGGAGGGGTAGGGGAAAAACAACTCAAGGATATTGGAACCTCTTGTAACACAATTTCGATGAGCTCTTATAGAGATTGAACAAAGATATTGGGATGGTTGTTTGGTAATCTTACACAAATAGATTTCCTCCTTGGAAGTTTGAATCTGTTGGTAGCATACCAAGTAATTTTTTGTAAGCATGAGTGATATGGATAATTTCAGAGAACTCTTCTTGTGATACACGAAACCAAGTTTTTATATAAGTTTTGGGACTGCCTGTGATACTTTCAAATTTAGCGTTTGTATCTTCGTAGGTAATATCCTATTTAGGAATTATATATGGGAAAAGAGTGGGCATAGGGTTATAGTTGGCCCTCCTAGCACCAATTATATTGATGGGGCATAATTCACCCTGTAAAAGTAAGGGGCTCTTTGCAGTGCATGGTCACAATTAGATTATGCATCATTTGGTTTAGGAGACCCATCCACAATTTTTCTTGACTGTCATTGTTGGTTATGAGGGTGAAAAATGGATGGTTATGCAATAAAAATATGTATATGAAGACTATGCATAAAAATAAATCTAATCTACTGTTAATTTATCTTATTATATCCTAGCTAGGAGCGAACTATAGTAATAGAATGAGTTGTAAATAAAACTAAACTATGCCAGGACCCCACACAAGTAGTTAAAATGAAGGTGCAAAATTTAAAAACATTAGCACACATACATATAACAATAAAAGTATCAATTATATTTTTGCACACATTAAAAACTCATGAGCTCTAGACTTAAAGGTATAAGAAAAAATAGCAATATTGTAACATGACATTGTATCCATGAGATTGGTATATCAGTAAAACAAAATCTTGCAATCCATGTGATCATCATGCATTCTACTTGAAGAAGTTCACAAAAAAATCAACCACACACACAAGTTCTTCTCTCTTTAAAAAAACCTGGCCTTGAGGGATTCTCAATACATCAACATAATACATGTTCTTAAATTATTTATTTATCTTATACAATTCTTGAATACCCCCTCAAAATGTATCTCTTATTATATTTATACCCTTTTTCCTAAATGTCATGTGACTCTTTGTATTCCCTTAAAGAAGTTGTTACAAAATTTTTCATCTCCCTTCTTCTTGATGACAAGTGTACAAAGAAAAGAAAAAATTGAGACTAGTTCAAAAAAGATAAATCGAGAGTCGGTAATAGTAATTTTGAATTTGATGTTTTTTTCTTTTATGGATTGTTGTCTCGAAGATATGCTACCCATATATACAGTCGATCATGCAAAGAAACGAGTCTATGGTATGAAATCTCTTCTATATTTCCCTTATGCATTTCCACATTGTCATCGAGGGTATGCATATCTTTCGATAATGTAGTCATGAATTATTGAACCATAGTATGGACCTTTTTGAGCTGAATGAAATGTTGTTCTATGAGGAGTATTTTTACTGTGGTTTCTACCTCAATGACTCCTCGTATGTGACTTGTGTCATCTTGTAATTTGTCGACCAATTCCTTTGGTTAGGTACATCATTGGGTATGAATGGAGTACTGAGTCCCAAACTTAGTCCACTAGCACCAACTATTGATATCTCAGGGATATCATTGTCCATTGGGATTATCTCGTTGTTTCTAGATTATTCGCCTTTCTTTCTTTGTTCTTCCTCTTCTAATTTTTTCATCGCCTCCTTTTCTTCTTTTTTTGTTGCCTCTGTTGTTGTCGCATCTACTGTAGATTTTTTTTTGGTTCCTTTTTCTCGCATTCTTTCTGAGAATCTTCCTTTGTTGTGACCTCTACCTTAACTTTGGTTTTGGATTCTCCAACAATTTTCCTCTTTTCCTCAGTGGTGTTGTTTCTTTTCTTGTGAAATTTCTCTTTCTTCCTCCTCTTTTTATCTACCTGTGTCTCTTCCTCCTCTCTTGATCTTGATTGTGCAGAAGGGGAAATGGAAGATGTCCTTCTTGAAACCTCTCCCTCTACTTTCTTTCTAGCTTCTTCTCATGCTTTATCCTCATCTACAATCCTCCCTAAGGTCTTTCCTTGTCTCTTGAAGGTGACTTCATCATAAGTTATAGAACTGTGATGTATCTCTTCTTCTTCCCAAACTTTTGTTGTGTATTCATAAGGCAAGCCTACCTTATTGAAATGTTCTTTTACGACTCCCATTGGGTCATGCCTCTTGAACCTATCCTCTCCAAAATGGTACTAGAGAAAGGTGTTTACTTATTCCTATGCTTTCTTGTTGTTCAAAAATGAGTAGACACCAATGTATACTGGGATAGATTACAATATTTCCTTCTTTCCTCGGTACAACATTCCTCCTACTCCATGGATCATATTTTGATAGGCCACCTCCTATAGTACTAGCTTGTTTGGCATAAACCGAGGGAGGAGATGGTGGGATTTTATGGTGTTGTACATCTTTATATAAGTATCGTGCTCCATAAGGTACCAATCCTTGATCTTTTTTATGATAGCTAGCATATTGTCAATCATACATGGGGTCAGTGTGCACAATATGAACTCATACAGGGGAGCCAAAATGCTATCGCGAATCTTCTAGTATTATGTCTTGTACTTGTGCTTCCATAGCACTTTGTAGTATATGTGGATGGATCCGTCTGACAGTTTCCATTTCCACCCCATATTTGGGTATTGGTGTGAAAAACACATCATTTCCACGAGGTATGAAGACATGAGGAAACTTGGGAAATTTACTAGTTGAGATTCCACAATTGCAGTGATGGTTTTGTGAGGTTGGCTGACAAGATGTCGTCCTAGTTAAATGATCATCCTTCATTTGTGTAGTAATAAATTAGAGGAAAGTATGACAAGGATAACTGGGAGGCATATTTATCCCCATATAGCCGACATATTGTAGGGTACCCTCCCTTGGGTCTAAGTTTGAATTTCTTGTTTTTCTTGTACCACCCAGGGAATAGCTCCTTGGTTGTGTATTCGAACTAATAGAGAAGTTTTATGTCTAGATTCTTAGTCACCTTATTGAGATGAGAGCATATTTCTAATTCTTCTATACAAAATGATGTTATGGGTTCAATTTGATAGTCACAAACATATCTATTCCCAAAATATATGTTCTTCAATATCTAGGAGATGACATCATTGAAAGGGAACACATCAACACATGCTTCTACTCTGAATATTTCAGACCTTCTAATATTCTTGAAATTTTCAATTCATCCTAGTCTTCAACATCAGTGGAGAATTTTTGTTTTGTGAACATATGATGCACATCGCCCCATATGAATGTATATCCTTTCTTGTCTAGGAGTCTAGAGGTGTCTTCAGACATGGCCCCAACCATGTCTGGTTCATATTCCATTTGTTAGCCACTTCTAGAGGCTTTGGTGGTAGGTATTTTAATGACCTCTTTATTTCTCGGAGACATGTCTAAACCAACAAGGTGAATATGGGATTAGTGTAAAGATAAAAACATGACTAATACATAAAACTAATATGTTTGAGTATCTTCAACTACTTGAGGATTCGATTGAGTTTATGTTGGGTCAAAGATTTGAATGGTTATAAAGCATATCGAGGAAGTCTACATAAACTTTGTTGATGACTATCAGACTAGTTAATAGGAAGATATCTTAATGAATCGATGAATTTTTTGATAACTCTTCCACAAGGGATAGGGACTATATTGTGAAGAATGTTAGTTACAATCAATAATATCCCAATTTTACATATCAAATCTGCATTGATTTTTGGCATGGGATTTTATCCCAAGTTTTGGGGTCAAGACCTAATATTGCAAGAGTTGGAAGATTCCCTAAAATATGTTTGAGTCTATGGATTATTTCATGGGTAACCAGGCTTAGGGCCAAGTAGTATGAATATTATTCAGGGCTTTTGGTGCTTCATGTGTTGTAAACAATCATGGAAAAGGACAAGCAACTAGGCAAGGTAGAGATTCAAGGTATGAAGGTAGGTTGGAAGAGTCCAAGGTGATATGAAAAACTAGGTATGGTTATGGCATGGGAAGAGGAGGATCGCCTATGTCACAAAGGTCATAAATGTCCTTGGTATTTAGGGTGAAGAATGAAATTAAACAAAGAAAAAAATCCACCCTATAATACTCTAATCGGTGAAAGAATGGGTGTAGGATAGGATTAGGGATTACTTGGTGAGTACCAAACACATGGAAGATTATGGATGATTAAGAGAAAATAGAAAGAAGATAAAATTTCTCAATGCTTAGGATCTACTCTCCTTCCTTTGCCATTGAATGAAACAATAAGAGCTGAGGTTGAGTGCCTATTTATAATCTTCGTGTGAGTTTGGGAAATAAATGCAAGTAGGTGGAGGGTTTTAAACGATGAATTTGTTGTAAGGTTCTCTGATGTACATTGAAGGACTTCATGTGAAGTCCTTCAATTTATATCAGAGGACTTGGCATAAAACGCACAAGTGTTCATTGAAAAAAATGGCAAAAAATCCTCCAATGAAATCAAAGGTGTTGACACTAACTCTTTTGATTTCATCGAAGGAGTTAAAAAAAGTTGTGTGATAGAGAGGAGTTCTCGAGGAAAAAAGTAAATAATTTGTCAACACTCATCGACATGGTTGGAGGGAACTCCTTCGATGTACATTTGAGTTGGAGGTAACTCCTCTGATGTACATCGGAGGATTTTTCATCAACTTAAACAAAAATCCAAAGACTTGGATTAAAATTTATTAAGTGCTCCAAATTGAAAGATGAAAACTTGGATGCTAAGTGAAGTTTTAAGAGCATGTTTAGAGGAGGAGTAAGAATCCATTAATGAGATACAAGTTAAGGAGTTTTCAAAGTCCGAAAGTGAAGGGGCTCAATTTTCTTGGAGGGGTTTTTGTTGTTGGGAAAAACACCCTACAAACTAGCAAATAGAGTTCAGACTTTGCATGCAGATATGACCGAATAGAAATTACTTTCTACTTTCATCCCTAGATTTAAATCCCCTTTTCTTAGTAAATGCATGGAAAGATCAACCTACCTCGTTACCGGCGTTTGATGTCGATCCTCCATTGTTCTTGGTTACTTGTTCGCAATACTCCTTCCAAAGATGACCTGCATTCAAGATGAGCAACAACTATGCATGCATACTACTTATATACTAATGGGTTAAAAATCCAAACATATACTGATCAAACTATAAACAGTTCATGAATTGGGACGGGAAAATCATTTTCTTTATTACTTTGAATGAGTCATCTTACAAAAGTTGAGATCGGCCACCGCTCCTTGAACCTGATCCTGGGCTCCTCTTCTTTTGTCCTTCAATTGCTTTGCTTTAAATCTCCTTTGGCACAAGGAAAGGCTAAAGGGTTGGGACAATGGGAATACGTAAATGGGTAGAGTTTCTTTTCTATATTTTTTCTCCTCCAAATGGGACCCCTACCCCTTCTTTTATAGGTTAGAAGGAGCTAGGTATTTGGACGAACCCTCGGCCATGCATGGCTGGGATTTTCAGTTAACTCACCCATAGCTTTTTGTTCCATCGACAACTTTCCTTTTTTCATGCTTTTGTCGGTCCACGAGGATTGTTTTGGGTCAGCCAACATGTACACGTGTGCAGTAATGGATTAGGGCACGTGGACCTTTATAAAAGAGGATTTTGAAATAGTTGTTCAACAGTGCTTTGGCAAAGAAGGGATATGAGTTGGCCTAATGCTAGGTAAGCATGTGTGGTGCAATTTAGGGTTATAACATATGCCCCCTAATGTGTGAGGTCAGAAGAGCATCTGATGGCCGAAATACATTACAAATCTTTACTGATGTGTTGAACGATCAAGCCCAAGGATCAAAAACCGAGAGGTGTCGTCTGCAAAAATAAAAAATGTCTCACCGAGGTGGGCATACCCATGCTTGGGATAAAATAGAACCATGGATACCAATCAAATAAACTGTAGATCCATGTCAAATAACTATAAAGAGTAGCCACGAACAATACACAGTGGAGCTACATCTCGAAATCAGAAATATATACATATAGAGTATCCATCTTCCAGAAGTTGATTCGGCCTGATGGTTGGAGATGAGATATTCAGAGCTCGAGCAACAACTTCAAAATATTCACAACTCAGGTAGGAGTGTAATATGAGTGTACGAATGCACTACCCAGAGGTCTTCGATGGCTTGTCGGTCATGGACTTGATAAGCTTGATGATCGGACTGAAGGTTTCATTGATTTTGAATAAGGACATGATTGGATGTTCAGGATGGCTGGGTATGCGGACAAGAGACATATTGCAGAGGGGCCGACCCAATCTTAGTGACAAACTTCCCTTGGATAATAGCATGACAAATGATGAGACTCAGGTAGCATGTATGTTAAAAATAAATCTACGAAGCAGGAGGCAACTCAAACTCTCCATATGTTTGGAAGGATAACCAAATGGTGGAGGACACAACTCTATATAGTGAGAAAAACTTCCTAAGGTCGTACTACATCCCATAGTTTGATGAAAAAATGGACATATGTGCTTTATCCAAGGGCGACTCATTATGCTGCCAATAAAGAAAATACTTTTCCCTTCCTCTTTTTGGGGTATATTTGATTTGTTTTTGTTCTTTTCGATAATTGTTGAAAAAGAATGAAGGAATATTACGTTACAAAGGAAGAATGAGTGTTGAAAACATACAAGCTCAAGGCATAAGGACAAGACTGATGTTCTAGTAGAATGATACTCAGGAAAAATCCTTCGGGGGCCAAAGGTGTTTAGATGCAGAAGCAAACCGTTACAAGGCTGGCATATAAGGTATGCAAACGCGGTTAACAAAACACACAATGGTAACGTTCTTCGATGTAAGTTTAACGAGCCCAGAGAAGGTAAGCTCAGTGGTTTTTCATATTTAGAGAGTCTGAAAAACATAAAATGAGACTCAAGTGGGGTACCTTTTTCAAATATATTCTAGTCGGTTCGAAAAAGGGGTAAACTAGCACCGACAAGATGTCTTATTCAAAACCATTTTAACGAGTGTGATAAAGATAAGATCACTCGGCCATTTTTTCATTTTTAAGGAGTCTGAAAAAAGCTTAACTATGGACTCCATCAGGAATATTCTTCTGGACCAATTTAACGAGTGTGAAGGAATAAGGTCACTCAACGGTCTTTTCAATTTTAGGGAGTCTGAAAAGAGCTTAACTATGGACTCCGTGGGGGTTTCTTTTTCATAAGTTTAGTCCCTCGGGCCCGAAAAAGGAATAAAATTATACCTGAGAGTGCTCTTCTAAAGAACGGAAGTTCCATAGAGTATACCTTTGTTCGTACCATTGACTGTCTGGACCGAAAAAGGGGTAAACTACCACCAGAAAAACGTGACTTCAAATTTCAGTTTAACGAGCATGAAAGGCCACAAGATCGCTTGGCAATCTTTTCATGTTTAGAGGGTCTGAAAAGGGGTTAAAAGGAGACCCACTATTTTTTTGGAGTCCTAAGGGTGAGATCAAGAGTGAAGAAGAATCATGCAAATGAGGCTCAAACTCATATTCAAGAAAGACTATAAGGACTCCCGAGCCTACAGTGTTTTAGAGACGACATGGACACCATAATGCAACCAGGACCTACCTAGGGCATCCATGTTTTGGTAAGCTCTACTACCAAGCTGTAACACTTCTAAAGCAGATATGACGGTTATGTGTCACAACCTGATGGGATCAATCCTATGGTAGAGGAAAAAGACAACGAGACACAAAAGTCAGGGTAGTAACCTAACCTATATGCTCAAGTTGATTCTTGGAAAAAATTTCATGGACCATCAAAATTTTCTCAAAAGTGCAAAAAAAAAAGTGTCCCAATACCTGATCAAATCCCTCCCATATAACTCCTGAATCACTCTAAATGGTTTTTGGTATAAAGAAACTGATAAGGGAGGCCAAAAAAGTAACAAAAAGAGGCCAAAAAGTCTATAAATAGAAGNGGATATGCACAATCATTCGATTTACAACCTCGGTTTGGCCATCTGTCTGGGGGTGGAAGGTCGTGGATTTGGTGAGCTTGGTGTCCAGCAGTGACCAGAGGCTCGACCAGAATGTACTGAGAAATCGACTAACCCGATCTGAGACAATGGTTTGTGGGATTCCAAAATGTACCCAGACTCGTTCAAAGAAGAGCTTGGCAATGGCCTCTGCTGTGATGCTTTTCTTGCAGGCAACCAAAATCACCATCTTAGAAAAGCGATCAACAACCACAAAAACACAGTCATTTCTCCGATTGGTGGACAGGAGGTCCGACATGTAGTCCATTGATATGGATTCCCATGTGCAAGATACCAGATAGATAAAATATGCAAAACAGAAATGAAATGTTAGAAATGACAGAATGACAGTAAAATATCCAGCATAATCTTCACCATACACAGAAATGATATAGGAAATAGCAACATAAATACCACTTTGATTCAGATAGCAATGTTCACAGGCTTCTTCGAGGGGGCAACCTCCAGTAGAGCAACGCTCTGTTACAATAATCTCCAAGCTAGGGTTCTCATACCCTCGCCTCTTATTTATACTAAATATGTCTATTAAGAGAAGCATCTNAATCATTCGATTTACAACCTCGGTTTGGCCATCTGTCTGGGGGTGGAAGGTCGTGGATTTGGTGAGCTTGGTGTCCAACAGTGACCAGAGGCTCGACCAGAATGTGCTAAGAAATTGACTAACCCGATCTGAGACAATGGTTTGTGGGATTCCAAAATGTACCCAGACTCGTTCAAAGAAGATCTTGGCAGTGGCCTCTGCTGTGATGCTTTTCTTGCAGGCAACCAAAATCACCATCTTAGAAAAGCGATCAACAACCACAAAAACACAGTCATTTCCCCGCTTGGTGGACGGGAGGTCCGACATGTAGTCCATTGAGATGGATTCCCATGTGCAAGATACCAGATAGATAAAATATGCAGAATAGAAATGAAATGTTAGAAATGACAGAATGACAGTAAAATATCCAGCATAATCTTCACCATACACAGAAATGATATACGAAATAGCAACAGAAATACCACTTTGATTCAGATAGCAATGTTCACAGGCTTCTTCGAGGGGGCAACCTCCAGTAGAGAAACGCTCTGTTACAATAATCTCCAAGCTAGGGTTCTCATACCCTCGCCTCTTATTTATACTAAATATGTCTATTAAGAGAAGCATCT
>JZKD02S1343159.1:0-11665 GCA_000966675.3 Picea glauca
TGTTTGCAGATGTACATCAGAAAGTAACAGCCTGTCATCAGTGCCAACTATTTGAGGGTAAAAGGAAGCTCCTACCTCTACCTCTTAAACCAGTTTCAGTTGAGGCTCCTTTCCAATAGTGGGGACTTGATTTCATTGGAGAGATACACCCTCCATCTTCAGGCCAACATAGGTGGATCCTTACCGCTAACGATTATTTTACCAAATGCTCTATATTTTTCTTTCTTTTATAGCTAGCCTAACATCAGACCTATTACAAACAAAGTTAAATCTAATAGAGAGATCCCTCTCTGAGTCTTGGAGGGCTAGATCCAAGACTCGAAGCGGTTCGAGGTTACCTCTGTGTTTGCCTCAGCAGCCTCAGGCAAATTACAGAGTGCTAACATTTCTGGCGACTCCACTGGGGACTTTCTCCAGAGCTGCACTTCAAGTTCAGATTTGACTTCTGATGGTGAACAGAAGCCAAACACAAGAAGGCTGTACCATTCACCTGGCGACTCCATTGTTCAAGATCCCGAGCTTCAAATTTCACAAGTGACTTCACTGTTGAAGAATCCAGATCTCAAAGCCTTGATGATACTTCAAGATGACAAGGTATGCAGAAGATCCTATATATTGTGAAGTTGTTAAATATCTCAGGGATGTGTTTGCAGATTTTCAATTTGATGAGGTTTCGTTAGCAGTTGTGTTTCAGTGTTGTAGATCGGAAAAAAATTCTCATAAAAGTAAAATGTGTGTTCTCGAGCTACTTGCTGAAAGACTTGCAAAAGATATTGAGCCTTTGAATACTCCGATTTAGTCTTATGAGAAAATCACATCTCCCAAACCAAAATATATTGTGTCCTCTTTCGATTTTTTGATTGACGAACCTTTTGTTGACAAGCATAAGTCTGAAGTTGAACAGTTGCAGTCATGGCCTGATATTGAGGACACAGATAGGAAACTTATCCATGTTATAATGTTGAATGAATACCTGAAGAATCAACCAATAGATCGTATATTGATTGACCCAGTTGCAAATTACATGGATCTGTTTTTCAGTGTAACTATTCAAACATGTTTTTCTTGCAAGAACTCGAGATATCACCAGCTGCCAGTACATATTGCATCCTTGATTTTCATCAAGCATGATGAGGAAGCCCAATCATGGGATCAACTGTTGGGTTGGCTTCATTAGCTCTTTTTCATTATCTGATTGAAGCAGTAACTGTTAGATTAGGGTAGGTAGGATGCCAATAAGCTCAGCAGAATGAGCATCTTTTCCTTTTTGTTTCTTCATGGTTTTATTTTTAGTTTACAGTTCAGGGGCAGCCCAATGAGCAGCTGGTCGGCAAAATTCAGGGTTCATGGATTCTAAACACCTCTTTCAGAGCTATTTTCCCCAGGTGGAGCCTATGTTAGAACCCTATATAATAGGGAATCAGCGTTCTGAATCATATTTATCTATTTCAGGCGGATGTATTCGTTCATGACGCATGGCGAAGGCGGCGAAAAATGCCCGACCATGACCAAGCATAAGACGAGTCCCGACGCGCAAGCTTCAAAGTGAGTTTTGGTGCATTTAGTTGAAAGGCAAAAAATTGTGATTCTCATGGTCAAATGTAAAGACTGGGTTTATTATGCCTAAGTTGGGTTGACTATCTATGTTTGTTGAATTTTCATTAAAAGAGGAACAATTTGGCTCCTCGGCCTTTGCTCCTGTGCAATAGTTTTGTAAAAAATTAACATAAGTTTTAGCAAAATTAAACATTGGCCTAGGGCCAACTCCCTAATGCTCGACACCAAGGGATTTGCGCCAATTCAATACACCAACAACGAACACACAAAGCAGCGCTAGCGCACAACACAAACACCAAACCCCAAAGCCCAAGCCCAAGCCCAAGCCTCGGGCTCATTTCATTGCTACAGCGTATGACTGTTGATTAATTTAATCCCTTAAAGCTCAGTCTAGCACGTGGATGTGGGATATCGCTCACAGAACATGAAAAAATATATAAACACAGTGACAGGTGTTGAACCAGCAACGTTGAAACCCTACGCCAGGTGTTGAAATGGTTTAGAGGTGTTCAACACAGAATATAACGCATGCATAGAAGGCAACTGCGCAGGTGTGCGATGGTTGTACCAGGTGTTCTTTTGTAGTGGAAAAACTGGACAGGAGCATACTAAAAACGACGAAGTCCCAAAGATGGATGAAGTTGCTGGTTTAGTTGATAGTCTCGACCATAATGAAATCGGCAGTGGTTCAGTTCCGCTGGTTCTTTTCCATCGTGCAGAAAAATGCAACAGTAAATGGGGCTCGTCATGATGAAATACACTTCTGGATTGGGAATGACACGATCCAGGATGAATTTGGAACAACTTCAATAAAGTATAGTGAGCTTGATGCAGCTCTGGCGGGGCGTACAGTGCACTAGAGGAAACTGCATGGCTAGGAAACAGAGAAATTTTTATCTCAGTGTCAAATACAAAAATGTCATCATGGTTCAATGAAGAACGAGAAAAAGGGACCTGCTTCACATGTACAAACCGCCTTCCTTTACATAAATATAGACTTGGTTGAAATTTAGTGGTGTCTATCATTGTATCTCCAGAAGCTATAGATCCTTCCAAAGGTAAAAAGCATGATTGTGTGCTTGGAAGCGTTATGTTGGTGTCCAAGAAGATGATCTATCCAGCAATGCCCTCTGCGAATGGTTTGAGTTGCCAATATATGCCACAGTCATAACTCTGGAAGAAGACCTTAAAGGAAGCAGAGAGGTTCCTTCTTTGGTTTGCACTGCTAATGGTGGATCGAATGACAATGAAATTTGATTTTCCAGACGTTGCACCCATTAGCTATGGTGAAGGAGAAGGTGGTCATGATGAATACCGATAGCAGTGGATCTCTCATCATGCATAAAGGCTTTAAAAAATTTCATTTTAGTTTCTTCTTGCAAACGAGAAGTGTTCAAATATGTTTGAACGACTAGGTTGTATTCAAGACACCTGTTTTGTTGAGACTGCAAAAGGCGCGATCATGCATATTTTGAATTTTGTTGAAGAAATTGCAATAAGTCACCGGTCTCCAGAAAGGATATTTAGTATTATCAACATGTTTGAGAGCCTCTCAGATCTTCTTCCATTCATTAAATCAATTGTTTTGGGCAAGTCCTGCACCAGCACCAGAACATAGGTCGATGGAATTTTGACATGATTAGGAGAGGATGCAAAATACGATTCTTGGAGATCCTCAAATTTGGGAGGAGTTTCACATCTATATTGAAGAGAAATTGCTTCCAACATCCTGATGAACCATGGAGAAGATTTAATATTTCTGTTGGCCATTTTAAAAGGGAAATATTGCCAACTCCCATTTCACAATCGTCCGAACTCTTTCTTCTTGCATAATGTGAAGATCACTCTGCAAATAAGATATCAGAATGTGGTTATTTATTTCTCTCGATAAAAGTAGTCGGAGAAGTTTTTGGGAATGTGGCTTTGCAAGTATTTTCCTTCAGTCTCAGATAAGTATTTGCATGTTTTATCTAGGCATCCAACAAGCTTCCTCAAGCCTGAGCCAAACATGTTTCCAAACCTTAGTAGTTGAAGTGATCTTCTTGGTTTCCAAATCAAAAGAGCTTACAGGGGTTTCTCCTCCGATTGTATATATTATAGAACTCTTTGCAGAGCTTTGTCATGCATCCTGACTTCTTCTAAATATATCACATGAGGCAATGATGAACTATGCACAACTAAGATAGCAGGAGTTCTATGCCTTATTGGAATGGTTGCGATAATGAAGGTCAAGAAAGAGATGCTTACTCCTAGTCCAAGAGCATGGATGTCAAAGCTCGAAGGAAGTTCACATCAAAACCAAATTTGAAAATCAAAGAATGCTAGTGATAACCAACAATCATAAAAGACTTGGTGGCAGAGCAGTTAAGCACAGGTGGCAGAGCATCATAGTTTGAAGCATCATTCAAACGAAACTGCAAGTAAAGGGCATGTGGCAGTAATTCGATAACTGAAGACAACATCAAGATCCTCATAGCAACCAATTGTCCAGATTTTTAGGTGCATGTCAACAGCAGGTGGCAAATCGGTTCAACGTTTTGGTTGTTAGCAGAGCACAAGTGCATTTTGCAGAAAGGGATTTCAAATTGCAGTTGAGAAATTACAGTAGTTACCCAACCACCTCAAAGCATTCGAATGATGCCACCTCTGTTCATTGTAATGCTGTTAACTTCCATTCGCCAACAAAGCATTAACCAACTCCAGATGTCAAAGCAAGAGTTCTAAATTTAGTTTTCCTTTGATTTGCTGTCGAATTTGTTTTTGAAACAGTCCACAGGTGTCAATCTGTGTAACTGTTTACTATTCTTAGAGTGCAGAGTCATGAGCCCGAATCTTTGAAGGCTAGGGGATTTTTTGTTATATATAGTGATGTAAAAAACTTAATGGGGGTTCGACTGGGCTGTGAGGAGAGGCTCGACCTGTGTGAGAGGTCCAGAGATGCGATTTTTATTTTCTCTGCTGGGTGATGGCTGTGTTTCAGCCAGAGAATATTTCTCTGTTATTTTTAATGATATACCAGTGATGTACATGGTGTTCTCAGGATTCTTGTGTAGAGATATTGGTGATGTCTTTCTTCTTTGTTAATGTGTTTCCTGTTTTCTTCACAATTTGTTTTCTGTTCCAATCACCTGTTCCAATCACCAGAAGGAAAGTAATAGGGGCATAATTTATTATCCAATACTCTGCCTCTCGGCTTGCGGTGATTTTGATGTTTATCTTCTAAAAGGCTAGCTTAGGGATTCTTAAGTGCTCATTTGCTTGTCTTTTTCCTCACCTATTTCTCCTCTCATCCACTCCATTTAAACTTAAATCGATCCAATGTTTCTGCTGCCTTGCCTTGTGTAACAGTCTTGTCCAGATCTGATATGTGAATCACTTTTAATCGCAGACCCCATTTTCCCAATGGCTCTCCCTGCTTTCCCAAAGTAACCATCTCAAAATCAAAAACTCTATATTTTTCTTGCTTTTATAGCTAGCCTAACATCAGACCTATTACAAACAAAGTTAAATCTAATATCAAACAAAGTTAAATCTAATATCAAACAAAGTTAAATCTAATAGAGAGATCCCTCTCTGAGTCTTGGAGGGCTAGATCCAAGACTCGAAGTGGTTCAAGGTTACCTCTGTGTTTTCCTCAGCAGCCTCAGGCAAATTACAGAGTGCTAACAGAAGGAACAAACGCTGAATTAGGCTCCCGGGCTAAGAGATTTTTATCAAATTTAACATCTCTTCTAATAATAATTTCATTACAATGTTTTTGAAGAAGTCTATAACCTTTGACATCTTCAAAATAACCAGCAAATATACACTTCTCACTTTTAGGCTGCAATGCTTTCCTTTTCTCATCAAGAATGTGAGCCCATGCTATATTTCCAAATACATGGAAGTGACTTACATCTGGTTTAATTTTAGTCTAATATTCTTCTAGTGTTATATTTTTAAGAGCCTTTTTGGGAGTGCGATTTACTATGTAATTTGCACAGTTGATGGCTTCCGCCCAATACTTTAGACTTAATCCCTTAGATCGGATCATACAATTAGCCATTTGTTTTAATGTGCAGTTCTTTCTCTCAACAACACCATTTTGTTGTGGTGTATATGGAACAGTGTGTTGCATTTGGATTCCCTTTGTAGTGCAGTAAGTTGTAAAATTATTGTTCACATATTCGCCTCCATTATATGTTCTTAACCTTTGAATTTGATGTCCATATTTATTTTCTACAAGGGCCTTGTAGGCCAAAAACTTGTTAAAAACTTTGCTCTTAAGTTTTAAGAAGTAAACCCAAGTACATCTGGAAAATTCATCAATGAAAGTTAAGAAATACTTGCACCCAGAAAAAGAAGGAGAAGAAAGTGGGCCACGCAAATCACTGTGAACAAGCTGCAAAGGACCCGAGGCATGCCAAGAGGCACATTTTTCAAAACTATCCTGATGATGTTTGCCGAGAACACAACCGGCATAAACACCATCTCCGCATGAAACAAGAGGAAGACCAGTCACCATCTGTTGATTACATAGTTGCTGCAATGAGCGATAGTTTAGATGACCAAACCTCTCATGCCAAAGTTTGCTCAAGTCATCACTATGAGCAACAAAAACTGATGAAAAAGATGATGACCTAAAGTTGTCAAACTTGTACAACCTGGTAATATCATCAGTAATTCCAGTTGCAAGAACATGCTTAGAATCTTTTAGATCCTTGATTACAACTTGGTGAGGTGAAAACTCTACGGTTTTACCTTCACCCGAATGAGTGATTTGATATACTGATAGAAGGTTACAAGAAATACTTGGAACACATAATACATCATTGAAATGACCATTTTCTAGTTGAACTATTCTAGATCCTTCAACACTAAGAGATCTATCATCACCAACAAATATTTTCTTGGTGTTACATTCATTTAGAGTAGAAAATATGTCTCTATCCTTAGCCATATGATAAGATGCTCCAGAATCAATAAGCCACTTATTAGAAGTAGAAGTAGAAGGTGTATTGAAGGAGAAACCAGAAGCAGAAAGTGCATGTCCATGAGAAGAATAAGAAGAAGAAGAATCAATAATGATGTTGTGCTTCTTCATCGTTGCTTCTAAAGTCGCCATCTTCTTGAAACATTTGGACTCATCATGACCATCTTTATCACAAAAGTTGTAATGTCTGCCAATCTTCTTATTTTTATATTTTTATCCTTTGTATCCATTCGGAGCAAAAGATGTCTGAGTGGGTTTGGGACCATTATATTGCTTGTTTTTGTGGCGAGGATGTTGCTTCTTGGGATTATTGAGTTTATCTTTCTACTGGGAAACTAAGGCTTTGTTGGAGGTACCTGCAGTGTTGATCACTCCAAGTTATACAAGCTTATCTTCCTCTCTAATCAAAGCAGCACAAAACGACTCAAGAGTGGGTTTTTCATAATCTTTCCCCAGAGCCTCTCTCATGGCATAAAAGGTAGATACAAACACAGAAAATGCACTACCTAGCTTAGAAAGAATAAGATAAATGCAACACTCTTCCTCTATTTTTATCTTACATTCTTTACATAAAATTTAGAGTGTTTTAAACCTAGATAGATAGTCTCCAAGGCAAGAAAAATCATTTGGACTCAAGGTCAATACTTGATTTTCTAACTGTTGTGCTCGAATAATATTGAGTTTACCAAACACACATTCAATCTTTTCCCAAGATTCTTCGGGGTCATCAAATTCTTGAAGGTGGTATCTTAAATTAGGAGAGATGGACATTTTGATTAGTCCATGTGCTTCGTCACTCCTATTATCCCATTCGTCTTTCTTATCATCATTAGTGGGTTCTTTTTCCTTTCCCAAGGTAATCTGGTACAAGCCTTTACTTCTTAATAAATATTCCATATGAGATTTCCATTGGAAGTAGTTGGTGTTGGTAAGCAAAACATTACTTGTAGAATCTAGATTAAATATGCAGATAATATGAATTTAAAAACTAAAATTTATTATCTAGATGGAAAGAGCTCAAAAATTTGTGCGGTTTTAAAAAAAACGGCACTAAAAACAGACTTCGGATGTGAGAGTTATGCCCTTTTAAAAAAAAATATAAACGGTAACCAAATGATCACGTGATAGTGTAAGTTGTTTTATAAAGTGACCCACTTTTATAAAGAGAAGTGGGGATCACTTTTACAATGAAGTTACTTTATAACGGAAAAGTTTCATGCAAAATAAATAACTCTAAAATAAAATATTAAAGTTACTTATAGTGATTCACTTTTATACTTGAAGTGAAATACACTTTACAATTTTAGCATGAACTTATTCAAAAAAAAATAACAAAAGAGAGAATTGAACTCAAGACCTCTTACTTAATAAGGCAACTTTTAACCAAATGATCTAGCAAAACATATTGTAGTGTTCAGAAGGAGGATTGGGGGTGTCGTTGTTGTTGTGGAAGACAACCTTGGAGAGCGTGCTAAAACAAACTATTTTCACACAAGAAAAACATTTCGCTTCTCGATAACAACAAGGGTTAGATCTCAGTTAGCTTACCAAGAAGATGCACCTTTTCCTATCTATTTTTTATTTTCTGAGATCGCACAAGGCATAGGGGAAAGAACATACGCAGATCTAAAAGAGTAGCAACCTAGAAATAAATAATACAAAACCAAAATAAAACCAAAATACTACTCTGCAAAAATTTAAAACATGCATATTCAAGCTTTATACCTCCAGATCTTATTGTAATGGTTGTATCTTGGGAAAAAGGAAACCTTTTCGAGTGAAACAAAAAGTGTTCCTGAATGCAACGCATTCTTTAGATGCAATGGAATAGTCCTCTCAGCCCAGAAATGTACGAAAATGACGGAAAATGGAGATGAAGAAACTCGGCTTCACGATCTTCGATCTACAACAGAAGCGGGTCTTCAAACAGGCTCTAATAACATGTTTGAAAACACATGTATTCCAATAGAGGAAGAACACCTTCAGTAACCACTCACATAACCAGATCAAAGATCAAAACACCGATGTTTTCACGTGGTAAAACCACTACAGGGAAACATCCACGACCCCAGCCAACACGACCACTTGGAGTAGTTTATTAATGCAAAAGAAAAATATTACAGAGAGATTTTACAAGAGAGTTTCTCACAATCGATCATCGGTAAATGACCCTCCATGCTCTTTAAATAGAGATCATGGACCAATCGGGTGTAAGCCACAAATCAATGGCCATTAAAATCGAGGAGAGTATGAACCGTCAGATCACTCTATGTCGAGAACATATCGTGACCGTCGGATTTCCTAACTACAAATGCATACTAATGCATACTAAATAAACACACTAAGAAACACACTTTTACCTAACGACACATTATACCAAGTAGATCTTAACTAACTCCTAAGTGTCTAAATATCCTAACAACTAGAACCAAGTAGACATACCTTTCAAGGACTAATTGGAACAAAGTACCCAAACCATAAGAAGACCTTTTAAAGAATCATTGGGACACAATGCCCCATTAATACAACAAACATGGCATTTCAAATCCTTATTGAAACCAATATATAATGCCCTTTAGCCCTAATATGAATGCCTTTCAATGCCTCACTGAAACAAAGTATTCATCCTTGACATGAGGGCCTTTTAATGCTTGAATGGAAAAAAGTAATCACCTATGATGACTTAATGTCTCTTTGTTAGACAAGAGTTGATAAGAAAATATGTGGAAGGTTGACATCCTCATTGTAGTTGCTAATGGTTTCTAAGGAGACAAAGGATTAACTATTTCATTTCATTAGCTAAAGGTTTCTAAGGAGATGGAGTGTTGACTTAGAATGGGGTCTTTCAACACCTCATTAGAATGTGAAGCCTCAACTGACTAATGAATGTGAGCTTCAAAACATGGAATGAAGCATCAACCACCTTAATGTAATGCTCATAATTCCCACCAATATAACCACTCATATCCTTACTCTACAGGTTTAGGTGTACCCATATTAGTTCTTTGATATTCTTTTTTACTATGGAATGAATTTGATTGGTCACAATTGAAGACTTTAATCCCCTAGTGCACAAATTTGTGTTGATNTAACAGAAAAGTTTCATGCAAAATAAATAACTCTAAAATAAAATATTAAAGCTACTTATAGTGATTCACTTTTATACTTGAAGTGAAATACACTTTACAATTTTAGCATGAACCTATTCAAAAAAAAATAACAAAAGAGAGACTTGAACTCAAGACCTCTTACTTAATAAGGCAACTTTTACCGAATGATATAGCAAAACATATTGTAATTTTCAAAAGGAGGATTGGGGGTGTCGTTGTTGTTTTGGAAGACAACCTTGGAGAGCATGCTAAAAAAAAACTCTTTTCACACAAGAAAAACATTTCACTTCTCGATAACAACAAGGGTTAGATCTCGGTTAGCTTGCCCGGAAGATGCACCTTTTCCTATCTGTTTTTAATTTTCTGAGATCACACAGGGCACGGGGGAAAGAAAATACGTAGATCTAAAAGAGTAGCAACCCAGAAATAAATAATACAAAACCGAAATAAAACCAAAATACTACTCTGCAAAAATTTAAAACATGTGTATTCAAGCTTTATACCTCCAGATCTTACTGTAATGGTCGTATCTTGGGAAAATGGAAACCTTTTCGAGTGAAATGAAAAGTGTTCCTGAATGCAACGCGTTCATCGGACACAATGGAACAGTCCTCCTAGCCCAGAAATGTACGAAAATGATAGAAAATGGAGATGAGGAAACTCGGCTTCATGATCTTTGATCTACAACAGGAGCAGGTCTTCAAACAGGCTTTGATACCATGTTCGAAAACACATGTATTCCAATAGAGGACGAACACCTTCAGTAACCACTCACATAACCATATCAAAGATCAACACACCGATGTTTTCATGTGGTAAAACCACTACTGGGAAACATCCACGACCCCAGCCAACGCGACCACTTGGAGAAGTTTATTAATGCAAAAGAAAAAGATTACAAAGAGATTTTACAAGAGATTTTCTCACAATCGATCATCGGTAAATGACCCTTCATGTTATTTAAATAGAGATCATGGACCAATTGAGTGTTAAGCCATGGATCAATGGCCGTTAAAATCGAGGAGAGTATGAACCGTTAGATCACTCTATGTCGAGAACATATCGTGACCGTCAGATTTCCTAACTACAAATGCGTACTAATTCATACTAAAGAAACACACTAAGAAACACACTTTTACCTAACGACACATTAGACTAAGTATATCTTGACTAACTCCTAAGTGTCTAAATATCCTAACAACTAGAACCAAGTAGACATACCTTTCAAGGCCTAATTGGAACAAAGTACCCAAACCATAAGAAGACCTTTTAAAGAATCACTAGGACACAATGCCCCATTAATCCAACAAATATGGCATTTCAAATCCTTATCGAAACCAATATACAATGCCCTTCACCCCTAATATGAAGACCTTTCAATGCCTCACTGAAACAAAGTATTCATCCTTGACATGAGGGCCTTTTAATGCTTGAATGGAAAAAAGTAATTGCATATGATGACTTAATGTCTCTTTGTTAGCTAAGGGTTGATAAGAAAATATGTGGAAGAATGAAATCCTCATTGTAGTTGCTAATGGTTTCTAAGGAGACGAAGGATTAACTATTTCATTTCATTAGCTAAAGGTTTCTAAGGAGATGGAGTGTTGACTTAGAATGGGGTCTTTCAACACCTCATTAGAATGTGAAGCCCCAACTGACTAATGAATGTGAGCTTCAAAACATGGAATGAAGCATCAACCACCTTAATGTAATGCTCATAATTCCCACCAAGATAACCACTCATATCCTTACTCTACAGGTTTAGGTGTACCCATATTAGTTCTTTGATATTCTTTTTTACTATGGAATGAATTTGATTGGTCACAATTGAATACTTTAATCTCCTAGTGCACAAACTTGTGTTGATATTCTAATGCACCCTTTAATATTCATCACATTTGGATGTTACAACCTCACAAATGTTCCAAGAGATCTTGTCCATGGACATGTAGTGATGCTTTGCTCATCTCTTGAAAGATTTTGTTTTCTAGCCATATATTCCAAGTGACCACCCCTAGAATGATTG
>JZKD02S1343170.1:0-11665 GCA_000966675.3 Picea glauca
CCCTTGAAGAAAGTCATTTTCCTCAAGGATTCATATGAGGGAATTGTTGTAGAATGGTGGCCAACTCCCGGGTGGCATCTTCTGGAGGTGTTTCTTTCCATTGAACTAATGCTTACTGGATGGTGCAATGTCGGAGGAGACACGCCTGTTGGGACAAGAATGATCATGCCTATAACTATATGGAACCTTCTTCATCCAACTCAGGAAGACTAGTTTGAGTTTGGAACTTATTTCCAATCACCTTCTTTACGCAGGAAACATGAAAAACATGATGGATATTTGACTGACTGGGTAGAGCTAACTAATAGGCCACCGAGCCCACATGCTTGAGAACTTGATAAAGACCATAAAATTTTGGCACATGTTTCTGATAGTGGTGACCTTTGAGGGAAGTATGCTTATAATTTTGTAGTCAAAGAAATACCGGGTCCTCTTCAACAAAATGGCCTTCAGAGTGACCTTGATCTGCTTGTTCCTTAATGCAATTCTAAACCATGACCAAATTGTCTTTGAGGGCACGAAGAATACCCTCTTAGACTGTAATATTTGTGTCAATGTCCTGAACCTTCAAGACCCCTGGCATATAGGAGAGAGATGATGGGGGATTTTGTTCATAGACTTCTTCAAAAGGAGTCATGCGAGTAGTTGTATGGTTAGATGTGTTGTACCACCATTCAACTAGGGGTAACCATTGACCCCAACGATTTTTCCTCTCTGATTCAAAACACCTCAAATATGTGCCATCTAGATTGAAGAACTCTTGCCAAAAATTGTTGGTGAAAGTGGGGTCTTTGTCAAAGAAAATAGAATTAGGAATGCCACGAAGCTTGAAGATATTATCCATGAAGAGTTGAGACACTCTGGAGACTGTGAATGGGTGTTGAAGAGAACAAAAATGAGCACATTTGGAGAGACAATCGATGACCACCCTGATGAATGATTTATTTCCCAATTTAGGTAAGCCTACAATGAAGTCCATAGAAATATATCACAAAATAGCGGGGGGAATCAGAAGTGGTTGGAGTGTGCCCAAATATNGCAAAATAGAAAAACAACAAGCAGGAAAAATACGATGGACAGGGGGCACCAACGGAACACTTGGAGGAGTGTAGAACGTTGTGGAAACTGACACAACTAGAGGAACGATATCATCATTTTATACACACTCTAGAGGGCACACCAACAAATTGGTACACAGACCAGGAATTGCGAAAATGAACTACAACCTGGACGATATTACAATAGAATTTTACAGTCACTTTCTCATTCGAGCATGAGAACAACAACATAGACACAACTCTTAAATATATAAGAGGACTTATCTTCATTAAGGAACCAGAAGTTGAACTCATGATAGAAGAACAACAACGGAACACACAGATAGTCAAGGATTTGTCTTCATGTTACCACGTGTAGGAGGAAGCACCAGATGAAGACGATGTGTGCAATATTCCGATCGAGGAAGAGGAAGGAAAAAGAGAAGTGGAAGGTCCACCTATAGAATCAAAATTTATCGTCGTGCGGATCAAGGTAAATAATTTTAACATTGGGATAGCTGAGAATCCCAAAATGGTCAACATCGGAGATTACTGGGATGAGAAAATGATAGAAAGCATAACATCATTTCCACATGAGTACATCGACATGTTTCCCACAACATTTACATAAATTAAGGGTATAGAAGAAGAATTAGGAGAAATGAAGATAAGACTCAGAGCTGAAGCGAGACTGATCAAACAACGACCATACCGATTGAACTTGATATATATAAGCAAAAAGTCAAAGCTGAGATTGAAAAGATGCTCAAAGAAGGAACCATAGAACCAGTGGAAGAATCAGAATGGATAAGCCTGATGGTAGTTCAGGAAAAAAAAATGAGGGATAAGGATATGCGTTGACTTGAGGAAGCTAAATGATGCATGCTTACATGAACCATTCCCTACACCTTTCATGAATGAAGTATTGGAGAACGTAGGAGGAAACAAATTTTACTCATTCACTGATGGATTCTTAGGCTACCACCAGATCAAGATAGCGTAGGAAGACAGATACAAGACCACGTTTTCTACAGAATGGGGATCCTATCAGTACACAGTCATGCCGTTTGGACTAAAGAATGCACCAACAATATTTTCCAAAGTAGTCATTGCTATGTTTAATGAATTCATCCACCAGTTTCTAGAGGTATATTTGGATGATTGGGAAGTCTATAGTTTGTTGAAATACCACTTAGAGGTCTTATGGATTATGTTAGAAAGATGCAGACATTTCTAGATATCATTAAACATAAATAAATGCATATTCAGAACACTGTTTGGGATACTATTGGGCCATATAGTATGCAAACAAGGTTTACTAGTATATCCTACAAAGATTGTAGTAATTGTTAACTTTCCACCATCGAAAACACTCCATAAGCTAAGAGCCACATTGGGAAACATAGGATACTATAGAAAGTTCATCAAAGGATATGCACAGATTACCGCACCAATGGACAAACGGTTAAGAAAAGATATAATGTTTCAATGGAATGAATATTGTCAATATGGTATGGATACGTTGAAATATAATATGGTTACCGCACCAATACTAGTATTTCCAGAATGGGAGAAGACATTCCATTTCCATGTAGATGCATAAGCCATAGCACTTGGAGCTATCTTGGTGTAGCCAAGAACAAGAGATTTAGACCACCCTATAGCCTTTTCAAGCAGAAAGATATCATAATCATAAGATAACTACAACACCACAGAGAGAGAAGGCCTAGTTATGGTCTACGCACTACAAAAGTTTATACATTACTTATTGGGAAAACACTTTAATATGTTGATAGATCACTCAGCCCTGAAATACCCAGTCAATAAGTCAGTGTTGGGGGGGAGAATTTGTCGATGGTTACTACCGTTTCAATAATTTGACTTTGAATTCATAGTCAACCCAGTAAAGTTGAATGCAGGACCTGACCACCTATCAAGGGTCACAAATGGAGAAGAACCTACGAATTTAGAATACAACTTCTCACACGCACAGTTATTTGCAGTCTAGATCATTGATGAATACTTTGTAGATATCACTCAATACTTAATAACAGGTACTGCACCATAGGAATATAACACCACATAGACGAAAAACTTGGTAGTATGAGCTACAAACTATCAACTGATCGTAGGACACTTATATAAAATGGGTGCAAACAACATCTTGCACAGATATGTGTTAGAACATGAAAGGCCAAGAGTGTTAATAGAATCCCATGAGGGAATAACAAGAGGACATTACGCAGGCAAAGCTATCGTTCATAAGGTATTATGCGCAGGACTATGGTGGACAACCATTCATAGAGACTCAAAGGAGTACTTCTAGAGATGCGATGTTTGTCAAAGGGTAGGTAAACCCAACAGAAGGGACGAGATCCCATTATAACCACATTTAACATTGCAGGCATTTGATAAATGGGAATAGAATTTGTGGGACCAATCAACCCACCAACAAAAAGAACAGGAGCAAGGTAAATCATTACCATGACATAATACCTAACAAGATGGGTGGAAGCAAAACCAGTGAAGGATTGTAGTGCAAAAACAACAACCCACTTTCTATTTGAACAAGTAATCACTTGATTTGGGTGCCTAAGAGTTTTGATGAGCGACCAAGGAACACACTTCATCAAAATTGCTATCAACTCTATGGATGAAGAGTTTGAAGTCCATCATCAGAAGAGTACACCACACCACCCACATGTGAATGGCACAGTAGAGGCANCGAGCATGAGAACCACAACATAGACACAACTCTTAAATATATAAGAGGACTTATCTTCATTAAGGAACCAGAAGTTGAACTCATGATAGAAGAACAACAACGGAACACACAGATATTCAAGGATCTGTTTTCATGTTACCACGTGTAGGAGGAAGCACCAGATGAAGACGATGTGTGCAATATTCCGATCGAGGAAGAGGAAGGAAAAAGAGAAGTGGAAGGTCCACCTATAGAATAAAAATTTATCGTCGTGCGGATCAAGGTAAATAATTTCAACATTGGGATAGCTGAGAATCCAAAAATGGTCAACATCGGAGATTACTGGGATGAGAAAATGATAGAAAGCATAACATCATTTCTACACGAGTACATCGACATGTTTCCCACAACATTTACATAAATTAAGGGTATAGAAGAAGAATTAGGAGAAATGAAGATAAGACTCAGAGATGAAGCAAGACTGATTAGACAATGACCATACCGATTGAACTTGATATATATAAGCAGAAAGTCAAAGTTGAGATCGACAAGATGCTCAAAGAAGGAACCATAGAACTAGTGGAAGAATCAGAATGGATAAGCCTGATGGTAGTTCAGGAAAAAAAAATGAGGGATAAGGATATGAGTTGACTTGAGGAAGCTAAATGATGAATGCTTACATGACCCATTCCCTACACCTTTCACGAATGAAGTATTGGAGAACGTAGGAGGAAACAAATTTTACTCATTCACTGATGGATTCTTAGGCTACCACCAGATCAAGATAGCGTAGGAAGACAGATACAAGACCATGTTTTCTACAGAATGGGGATCCTATCAGTACACAGTCATGCCGTTTGGACTAAAGAATGCACCAACAATATTTTCCAAAGTAGTCATTGCTATGTTTAATGAATTCATCCACCAGTTTCTAGAGGTATATTTGGATGATTGGGCAGTCTATAGTTTGTTGAAATACCACTTAGAGGTCTTATGGATTATGTTAGAAAGATGCAGACAGTTCTAGATATCATTAAACATAAATAAATGCATATTCGGAACACCGTTTGGGATACTATTGGGCCATATAGTATGCAAACAAGGTTTACTAGTAGATCCTACAAAGATTGTAGTAATTGTTAACTTTCCACCATCGAAAACACTCCATAAGCTAAGAGCCACATTGGGAAACATAGGATACTATAGAAAGTTCATCAAAGGATATGCATAGATTACCGCACTAATGGACAAACGGTTAAGAAAAGATATAATGTTTCAATGGAATGAATATTGTCAATATGGTATGGATACATTGAAAGATAAGATGGTTACCGCACCAATACTAGTATTTCCAGAATGGGAGAAGACATTCCATTTCCATGTAGATGCATAAGCCATAGCACTTGGAGCTATCTTGGTGTACCCAAGAACAAGAGATTTAGACCACCCTATAGCCTTTTCAAGCAGAAAGATATCATAATCATAAGATAACTACAACACCACAGAGAGATAAGGCCTAGTTATGGTCTACGCACTACAAAAGTTTATACATTACTTATTGGGAAAACACTTTAATATGTTGATAGATCACTCAGCCCTGAAATACCCAGTCAATAAGTCAGTGTTGGGGGGGAGAATTTGTCGATGGTTACTACTGTTTCAATAATTTGACTTTGAATTCATAGTCAACCCAGTAAAATTGAATGCAGGACCTGACCACCTATCTAGGGTCACAAATGGAGAAGAACCTACAAATTTAGAATACAACTTATCACACGCATAGTTATTTGCAGTCTAGATCATTGATGAATACTTTGTAGATATCACTCAGTACTTAATAACAGGTACTGCACCATAGGAATATAACACCACATAGACGAAAAACCTGGTAGTCTGAGCTACAAACTATCAATTGATCGCAGGACACTTATATAAAATGGGTGCAAACAACATCTTGCACAGATATGTGTTAGAACATGAAAGACCAAGAGTGTTAATAGAATCCCATGAGGGAATAACAAGAGGACATTACGTAGGAAAATCTATCGTGCATAAGGTATTATGCGCAGGACTATGGTGGTCAACCATTCATAGAGACTCAAAGGAGTACTTCCAGAGATGCGATGTTTGTCAAAGGGTAGGTAAACCCAACAGAAGGGACGAGATCCCATTATAAACACATTTAACATTGCAGGCATTTGATAAATGGGAATAGACTTTGTGGGACCAATCAACCCACCAGCAAAAAGAACAGGAGCAAGTTAAATCATTACCATGACATAATACCTAACAAGATGGGTGGAAGCAAAACCAGTGAAGGATTGTAGTGCAAAAACAACAACCCACTTTCTATTTGAACAAGTAATCACTCGATTTGGGTGCCTAAGAGTTTTGATGAGCGACCAAGGAACACACTTCATCAAAATTGCTATCAACACTATGGATGAAGAGTTTGAATTCCATCATCAGAAGAGTACACCACACCACCCACATGTGAATGGCACAGTAGAGGCATTTAACAAAATATTGGAGAATCCACTGACAAAGATCTGTAATGTCAACAGCGACGATTGGGACCTCAAAATATTGGCAGTATTGTGGGATTATAGGACTACATGCAAAAATTCGATGGGGCACACACCATTTAAATTGGTCTATGTCCAGGAAGCAATGGTTCCATTAGAATTTCTAGTACCAAGCTTTCGCATAGTAGGAATTACACACATGATAGAACAAGGCATAGTACAGGAAATACTAAATCAGTTCATGACCATGGAGGAAGATCATATCCTAGCAGGGTTCCACCAACATGTACAGAAAGAAAGGGACAAATATTGGTATGACAAACACATGAAGAAAAAAATGTTCAAGGAAGGTGATTTACTGTTCATGTATGACAACAAATATTTTCAACACCCAGGAAATATCATAATGCATTAGTCAGGACCATACGAAGTAAAAACTGTCACAGGTGGAGGATATATATAGTTGAAATACTTATCATGTGAAGAACTCAGAGGGATGATCAATAGGAGCAGACTGAAGTTGTAGAAGGACAATCGACCACCGACCGTGCAGTGTAAAAAAAAAAAAAAAACAGGATATTAAATAGTACCAATAGAATCATAGTGCGCCGAAAGAGGAAATATCATGCACATGTAGGAATACAAACTCGGCGAGGGCAAGGCCAATGGCCAAGTAAAAAGTGGAAACAAGCAGGAAATAGAAAGATGACAAAAGAAGTACAAAACGACATAGTTATGCAGAATTGAATGTCGAAAAGGACCGATGAGATGCCACATTAATCGCGCCAAATAGAGACAGAGAGGGAGAGTATTGGAAAGTATGAAGGAATCAAAGGTTCATTGAATCTATCATGAAGGTAGTGTATTCAACAAGATTCATACGATGCCCATGCAAAACACAGACATGGGAGAAAATAGTTTATTACAAAAATGGAAAAGACAGAGGGAGAGAAAGCATATGAAGCACAGAGCATATCTCACAGAGGTTACAGAGACCATTGATGTAAACAAATGCTCAAAAATCACCACTATGGCACCACCAAAACAAGCAGAGTCGACCCAGATTTCACGACACTATAGAATTAGAGCCAGGGCATAGATAGAATTGTAGGAAAGCGAACAACAGTCGTCGAAGGTCATTAATGTCGACGTGATACCATCACCAGATACAACACCAGTGAACCCCACACTGGTGGTGGAAGAAACCAAACAACCAATACTAGAGGGAATGAATGTAGATATGTGGATAGAAGTACAGGAGCAATAAGACTAGGATGTAGAAACCCCGAAGGAGGAACAACCAAAGAACACTGAAGCAACTCCAAGATTCAATGGAACAACATCGAATTAGGAAACAATAGTCAATCCAAACGAATCTCAAACAACCGTGTCACACCACCCTCTGGAAGGAACAATAGAGTATGTCACAAGTTGGACATAATGGTATTCCAAAGTACAAACGATGGCCACTGGAACCTCAAGCCAACCACTGCTGAAGAAAGACAAGCTGGAGGTACCTAGGTCACCTCGCAAGAAACCCATCACAACCCTTGTTTTTTCATGTATACCAGATGGGGTATAAGTGAAACCACACTTGTTGGGTCATATCGAGAAGCTCAAATACTCGGATCACGATGTAACAGACACAGACAAGTTCCCAGAATTCACAAAGAGAGTATACTTACAGACTGTTGGAGTGAATGCGGTTGGGGAAACGATTGATCAACCACTCTAGTGGGCAACAAGATTGGAGAAAATGGGCATGTCAGGGATACCATATCTACAACACTTTGGCATAGGATAGTATGCAAATGATTGCATCAAAAAATTGATGGAAGTCACACATAGTGGGGATATATGGTTGGACAAGCTCGTCTCGATAGATGTAGAACTCATTACGCACATCACAGGGTTTCCATCCCGAGGCATGGATCCCACACAATTTATTGACGATAAGACAAAGGAGAAATTACTTGCAGAGGAAATGAATAAGAAATATGGTACTAAAAGGGGGGTGCGAGGAATCATCATCAAGAGGATCAATGATGTCGCAACACAAATGGCTACAAAAAACTTAGACTGCAAGCTGCTAATAAAATGTCGCGGGGAGGAATTTTCGGTCGGGGTCATCCCAGTTGTGGCACAATGTGTCGAGGGAACCATAGTTAGTTGGGAACCCTATCTCTTGAATTTGTTTATGGATGATTGCAAGGATATGCAGGATCTAGGAACACAGTTTGATTATTCATGGCTACTCATATTGATAGCCATCATGGGATGGAAGTAACCGAGTTACACATTTTTCAACANGGGTTCCACCAACATGTTCAGAAAGAAAGGGACAAATATTGGTATGACAAACACATGAAGAAAAAAATGTTCAAGGAAGGTGATTTAGTGTTCATGTATGACAACAAATCTTTTCTACACCCAGAAAATATCATAATTCATTGGTTAGGACCATACGAAGTAAAAACTGTCACAGGTGGAGGATATGTATAGTTGAAAGACTTATCATGTGAAGAACTCAGAGGGATGATCAATAGGAGCAGACTGAAGTTGTAGAAGGACAATCGACCACCGACCGTGCAATATAAAAAAAAAAAGAATAGGATATTAAATAGTACCAATAGAATCATAGTGCGTCAAAAGAGAAAATATCATGCACATGTAGGAATACAAACTCGGTGAGGGCAAGGCCAATGGCCAAGTAAAAAGTGGAAACAAGCGGGAAATAGAAAGACGACAAAAGAAGTACAAAACGACATAGTTATGCAGAATTGAATGTCGAAAAGGACCGATGAGATGCCACATTAATCGCGCCAAATAGAGACAGAGAGGGAGAGTATTGGAAAGTATGAAGGAATCAAAGGTTCATTGAATCTATCATGAAGGTAGTGTCTTCAACAAGATTCATACGATGCCCATGCAAAACACAGACATGGGAGAAAATAGTTTATTGCAAAAATGGAAAAGACAGAGGAAGAGAAAGCATATGAATCACAGAGCATATCTCATAGAGGTTACAGAGACCATTGATGTAAACAAATGCTCAAAAATCACCACTATGGCACCACCAAAACAAGCAGAGTCAACCCAGATTGCATGACACTATAGAATTAGAGCCAGGGCATAGACAGAATTGTAGGAAAGCGAACAACAACCGTCGAAGGTCATTAATGTCGACGTGATACCATCACCAGATACAACACCAGTGAACCCCACACTAGTGGTGGAAGAAACCAAACAACCAATACTAGAGGGAATGAATGTAGATATGTCGACAGAAGTACAGGAGCAATAAGACTAGGATGCAGAAACCACGAAGGAGGAACAACCAAAGAACACCGAAGAAACTCCAAGATTCAATGGAACAACGTCGAATTAGGAAACAATAGTCGATCCAAACGAATCTCAAACAACCATGTCACACCACCCTATGGAAGGAACAATAGAGTATGTCACAAGTTGGACATAATGGTATTCCAAATTACAAACGATGGCCACTGGAACCTCAAGCCAGCCACTGCCGAAGAAAGACAAGCTGGAGGTACCTAGGTCACCTCGCAAGAAACCCATCACAGCCCTTGTTTTTTCATGTATACCAAATGGGGTATAAGTGAAACCACACTTGTTGGGTCATATCGAGAAGCTCAAATACTCGGATCACGATGTAACAGACACAGACAAGTTCCCAGAATTCACAAAGAGAGTATACATACAGACTGTTGGAGTGAATGCGGTTGGGGAAACAATTGATCAACCACTCTAGTGGGAAACAAGATTGGAGAAAATGGGCATGTTAGGGATACTATATCTACAACACTTTGGCATAGGATAGTATGCAAATGACTGCATCAAAAAATTGATGGAAGTCACACATAGTGGGGATATATGGTTGGACAAGCTCGTCTCGATAGATGTAGAACTCATTACGCACATCACAGGGTTTCCATCCCGAGGCATGGATCCCACACAATTTATTGACGATAAGACAAAGGAGAAATTACTTGTAGAGGAAATGAATAAGAAATATGGTACTAATAGGGGGATGCGAGGAATCATCATCAAGAGGATCAATGATGTCGCAACACAAATGGTTACAAAAATCTTAGACTGCAAGCTGCTAATAAAATGTCGCGGGGAGGAAGTTTCGGTCGGGGTCATCGCAGTTGTGGCACAATGTGTCGAGGGAACCATAGTTAGTTGGGAACCCTATCTCTTGAATTTTTTTATGGATGATTGCAAGGATATGCAGGATCTAGGAACACAGTTTGATTATTCATGGCTACTCATATTGATAGCCATCATGGGATGGAAGTAACCGAGTTACACATTTTTCAACACTAGACCCAAGCCGAATTGTGGAGCGAGGTATTTATCACTTGGTGTCGCGTCATATGCTAAGCACAAGAAAATGAACATAGTTGTATTCAAAGGATACCTTTGTGACCTACAGGAGGTCATCTCCAACATGTGGATAATAACACCATAGGTTGTCTCACAGTATCGGGACATCGCTAACTTCAATGCCACATGACATGCGATGTGGATACATGCGCGGAAGGACCCCAATAAGTAGTGGCTACAAATGCGCTATTGTATTATAGAGGGAGACAATGATATGGTTATAAATGATTGGGAGGATGAATGGAAGATTCTAGTCCTCACCCAAAAAATACCCTCAAAGACAACGAAAGAGGAAACAGGGTAGGAAGAAGCACAACCTTAGGAAGTCCCAGTTTCCAAGAAATGAAGGACGGGCCAGAGAAAAACAAAGAAAATGAACAAAGGGACAACTAAGACAAGGACCTATAGGATCTGAGTGAGTTGTTCCAAGCTTAAATTCATTGTTAAATCATGTTTAAAAAAAAGGATTCTTACAGCACCCAAATCAAAATGGAAAAAAAAAAAAAAAAACACCCTTACTAAAACATAAAAAAAAAATACTCTTCATAGTTGTGGAGATTAAAACGTTCATGATAATTGGTAGGGACAGTGAGGAATCTAAACTGAAGCAGTTCTATGACCCTTAGAACCAACAAATGTAGATCACACTTGCAAAAATTAAAACTACTCTTGCATGAATTGAAATTTGTAGAAATTGAAATTACTTCTACCTAGTTAGTAGGGAGAACATGAGGAGTCTCCTCTCATGAGATTCTATGTACCCTTACCAACATGTCTAGATCACACTTGTAGAAATTGAAACTAATCTTGCAGTAATTGAAATTTACACTACCCTACATGTCCTTACCCATATGTCACCTTAGAGTTAGGATCCTGTTTAATCACACTTGCATGAAAAAGAAATTTAAACTACCACACTTGCAGGAATTGAAATTTACACTACCCTACATGTCCTTACCCATATGTCACCTCAGAGTTAGGAGCATGTC
>JZKD02S1343192.1:0-11665 GCA_000966675.3 Picea glauca
TCAAACAAGGAATTGATGCAATCCCTAGTCATCAAGGAAGAAGACAACTCAAACAAGGAACTGATGCAATCCCTAGTCACCAATGAAGAAGACAACTTCATCAAGGAATTGATGCATACCTCAGTAGTCACTGAAGAAAAAATATTGAATCTTAAGAATGATGTTAAATATGCACTAGAAGATATTCGTATGGAACTAGGAAATGGTATATATGTTGAAGTTCCTATGGGGGATCTTGACAATATCAAATACACAACTATGTGCACTCTAGAAGAGTTGGAGAAACTTCAAAAGAAAGATATGTTGCTACTGCAATAGTTAGATCAATCTAGCAACCATGAAGAGAAAGACCAAAATATTCATCTAGAAGACAAAGAAGAATAGATTAGTAGATTAAATACTGAAGTTGTTGATTTAACAAAAGAAATGAACGAGTTTAAGGCATATGAAAAACTCAATAAATGCACAGAAGAATTAGAATAAACAAAAGAAATGGTCAGCAATGTAAAGAATCAACTTTAAGAATCTCAAGAAAGTGAAGAAACCCTGAAGAGACAATTGACTAAAAAGGAAGGAACATGCCACATGCTATAATTGGAAGTCATCAACCTCAAAATGATTTAGCTAGAAAACAAGGAAGAAATCAAAATATTGAATAATGAAGTTATTGATCTAACAAAATAAATAGAAGAGTTGAAGACATATGACAAAACCAATAAATGCACAGAGGTCTTGGATGAGACAGAAGAAATAGCCATCAGTATAAATACTCAACTTGAAGAAGCTAAGGAAATAGAAGAAGAATTGAAGATCTAGTTGACTAAAAAGAAAGAAACATGTCACATGTTGGAATTGGAAGTTATTAACCTCAAAAATAAGAATGAAAAGAAAAAAACAATTGTCAAATTCCATAACATCTAAGCCATCCTAGATAATATATGGAACAATCAAAGACCAATTGATGAAAAAATTGGTCTTGCATACAATAATAAAGAATAAGGTGGCAAGTGGAACACCATTGACAAACATGAGAAAGGATTATCCTCCTCAAAAGGAAAAAGTGAAATAACAAACCAAATACAAACCATGAACTTTGTTAAAGGAGGAAGATACAAAATTCAAAAACAAAAAACATATCAAAACACAGAATTCTTATGTCACAACAAACTTGAGTATGGAAACACCTTCAATGGTTATTGATTTTCTTCTAAAATCTTTGGTAACGAAGCATTGAAATGAAAGAGTCCTAAAAATAAAAACTTAGGAAGGTCCAATAACTTAGAGAGATGTTGGAGATGAAATTATGTTTGGAACACAATGAATTTTTGTGATACAATGAGATGCTACAACTCTGATAAGTTTGATCACAAATCCCACGACTGCAGGAAATCAAGAAGACAACCCATGAAAAATAATCCATACAAGTTAGGAAGGAAATCTAATGAACTTTGTAAGAAAATAAGAGAGGATAAATATGAAAGGAGAAAAATAAAATTTCATCAAAAAGAGTGCCTTATGGAAAGATATGGAGAAGAAAATTTGAAGTATAAAGAAAGAAAGATGATGAAGATATTGCACCTAAAAATGAAGAAATTGATAACAATAAAATGACAGATGAAACTCCTAATAAGAAATGTGAAATTCATAGCTTTGCATATGAAGAGGAACAAGCTCAAGGAAGAGGAATTTATACAGAAGAAGATGAAGATTATTATGGTGCACAAAACAATGGTGATGATGATGAACTCTTAAAATCAAATCCATCTGTAGAATAGTGTGATGAATAGAAAAAAAAATATCTAAAGAAGAAATCAACAAAAGGAGTTTAAAATATATAATGATGGAGTATGAATAGAGAAACATTATTAATGATATGAAAGAAAAATAAAGATCTCTTGGAATAAAACAACTAAAGAATATCAATAAGAAGAAGAAATAGATCAAGAAGATTAGTAAGCTTCACATCCTTGTTTGTTATGACAAAGGAGAAGACAATAAAACCCTTTGTGAACACAAAAACTTCAAGAGATTGACATAATAGATGGCACATTCATAGGGGGAGAAAAACAGTAAGTTTTCTTTCCCTTGTCATTAATTTCCAAAGAGGAGAGATAAACAATAAAAACAAAGTCCAAAATAAATGGGACAAAGATAGGGGGAGAATCACCTTAGGAGTAGAATCACCTCAGCAGGATCATCATCTCAGGGGGAGAAGCTAAATATTCCCTTTGTCATTCTTTTCAAAGGGTGGGAGATAAAGAGTAAAACAAAGTCATCTCAAAGGATTCAAAATACATAATACATTTCGCAAGGGAACTAATATTGTCTTACTAAGGTTGCCATCAATAACAAAGGGGGAGATTGTTGGCAATTTGGTTGTCATAGATGTCAACATTGATAAATAGGTGAACTATCATTGATTGATTGGTTTGAGAAGCATTGTCAATATTGGACATATTTTTATGAAGGTGACTTGAATGTCAAGCATTGTCAATATTGGACATAATGTTATGAAGGTGACTTGAATGTCAAGCATTGTCAATATTGGATAGAATGTTATGAAGGTGACTTGAATGTCAAGCATTGTCAATATTGGACATAATGTTATGAAGGTGATTTGAATATTTGTAGAGAGATAATATTGACTAATATATTGTATGATCTTGATACACTCATACTATATTGTATAAGGTTGAGATTGTGTAAGTAACATCCACGCACAAAATAAGAAACTATCCAGATAAAAAGGGTAAATGGATAATCCAATATATATCCATACAAATCACAAATAAAGAAGTTAATAAGACAAGGTTCATTACAAGTGATTCAAAAAATATCAATTGAAGAAGAGTCTAGAGATGAGACCGAATTTGAATGGTGGATGTTTGGTGTGGAAGTATTGACACCATCGAGTCACAATCAAGTCGATTCAAACAACAATAAGGTCAACTATCAGGAATTCGATTGACTGCAACACGAGTCAAAGACAATTTGACCAAATGCAAGCTGCATGTAGATCGAAGAAAGTTGGAGAAGACAAGTCGAACGATTTCAATACAAGTTGACCAACTAAAGGTTGAAGTCGAAGGAAAATTAAGTCGGGAAATACAAGTTGACCAAAGAAAGTCGAGACGACCAAAGTCAAATTTATCAAGTCGATTTTCTTCCAACTCAAGTTGGTCCAATAAAGAAGTAACCTAAAGGTTGAATTCAAAGCAAACTTAAATACAAGTCAGGTTGAGGTTGAAGCAAGATGTGTAGACTATAATTTAAATACTCAAGCCAAAATTTCTCCTAGTTAAGTTGACCAAATAGATGTTTTTTGGTCGAATGAGGAAGAAAATATGAAAAAGGGGGAGACCAAGTAAAATATTTAGTGACTATAAGTTGAGAGGGAACCAATTTTAATATAAACATCAAGTAAAATGTTTAAAGGTTGAGTTTAAATAATCACCAACAAAGGAAATATGTGGAAGTCGATTTACACATTCACAAAAAGGTAATATGTACTTAAGTCGATCTGGAATTCGACGACAAAAGGAAAATATGGGAAATATGCATTCAAAGAACCTCCTATACCAACCATATTGCACACTTTCCATGGAAATTGTTTGCTTTTAGACTAATTGGGCATGTTCTGAAAAACAACCCATGTCATAGAATCGTAAAATGTGTTTCCATCAATCCATAATTTTCATACGAAAATCATTGTCTAAATTGGTGTATGAAAATCAAATAATAAAAGTTACCATTTGCGTTAATTAAATGAAGGGGTGTAATGTTGCATTCCAAAATGACACATTATTTTGAAGTGGCACCCTTTGGAGGACTATATAAGTAAAGGAATATGAAGGGAAGAGTGTGTCTTGTTGGATATATATATATAATGGATTGAATGAAATTCCATTCTATCAGGTTGGTGCATGCTTACAAGTTGGGTCTTGTATCAAAGAGTTGGATCTCTCATATTCATTTGAAGTTGAATATATTAAAGGATTGATTTTATTTGTATTCATTCAAGTTAAATAAATAAAAGAATGATATTTTATCTACTTCATACAGTTTGTGTTATACATGTTTATGAATAATTAATTCAAGTGCATATATATATTCATTTAATTTAGTTAATCTATGAAAATGTGAAAAGAAGAAAAAAGTTTGAGACACAAATTCACCCCCCCTCTTAGTGTCAGTGTGTGTTTCAACATATTGTGCTTCATGTCTTCTATGAAAAAACACATTTTCTTCTACGTCTTTCTCATTTCCAAGGCTGATTATTATTTTTCCAATTATTTTGGAAAAAATAATTTCCAAAGTTGACATTGCCTCCTTTTTCCCTTTTAAGAACTAAGAACCTGCTTTGGTCCCCTGTCATGTGTTTGGAACATCCATTGTCAACATAACACTGATTTGTTTTTCTTTGTCCATGCAGGGCTAGGTTATTTTCTTCCTTCTCTTTCTGATCTAATTTTCTTCTCCACACACTTATGTTTTATTCCTTATGTTCAATGGGGAAGCTTTCTTTCATGTTTTTCTTGGCGGGTTCTAGCCTACATATTCATTCATGTTCTTTCTCACCAAAGTTGTTACACTTATAACATTCAACATTGAAGTTTGTTAGTGGAGAAAATGAGTTATAATTTTTGTTAGGAAACCCCTAAGATGTTATGTTTTTGTTGCTCAAAAAATTGTTCTTGGGATTCTTATACACATCTATATTTCTCAGATAACCATTTCTTGCATTGGCTCTACATTTAATGGAGTTTTGCCCAAAATTGTGACAATGGAAACAATAAACAAGAAATATATTTTGATTCCTTATTGTGGAAGGTCTTCTCGGTTGAACTATTTCTTTGAAATCATTTTTGTTGTAGAAAGGTCCAGGTTTTTTGATGAACATATTTATTCTTCTATTTGTCTTCTGCATTTTTAGAAGTGTTTCCACTACAATTGAAGATCTTAATAACATTAGCATAGTTTTGATTCATTTCTTTCTTTTCTGGTTTCACGTTATTTTCACTTCCATCAATATTTTTCTGAGTTTTATCATAACCAAGACCGGTTTTGTCAAGTGGTGATCTTTGTATACTAAGAATATCTTCTAGGACTATCAAACTATTTTCAATCTTCAATTTTGCATTTAGCTGTGTAACTATCTTATTCAGTTCGTTTCTTAGATGTACAATTTCAAATTCTTTCTTATGAAAAATTTCTTCCATCTCCTTAGGCTTATTTGTCAGAATTTCTTCAATTTTTTTATCCTCTTCTAACTGTCTTTTTGGACTAATAATCTCAATTTCACCATTGGTCTCATAAATATCCCTTTTATATTCTCTCAACTATTCCTTAGGTGATACATCCTTCATTCTAATTTTCTTTAGTTCATGTAGAGTAAAAATTAGTTCTCCTTCAAAATTTACCTCTCCTTCCTCATCCAAATATTCATGACTTGTGTCTTAATTATTTGACAAATCCTCTTGATCATTCATGGACAAGAATAATATAGGATATTTTGTGCTATTATCATCTTCATCAGACGAAGTGCTTTCATTATTGGCATACACACTTCTCTTTTTCTTTTAATCTTTTGTCTTTTCATCATTTTTTCTATTCATTTGGTAGTGTTTATTTCTTTTGAAACCAGAGTCTTCTTCATTATTAGTTCTATGAGGGAACTTAGCAGAAAAATGTCCTACTTTACCACAATTAAAACATTTGAAAGGAAAATTACCTTTGTACTTTCCATATCCCTTCTTCAACTTCCTGACGAAGTTTGCTTCTTCTACATTTGATTCTTCTTCAAAGGAATCACTTGATTGGTATCCTTTCGAGCTTGTCCTTTTTTATGATTTGAATGTTTCTTCATGCTTTTATGGTTTTCCTTGTTCCATCCTCTTTTCATAGGATGTTAAAATTCCATGCAACTCATCCTATTTTAAATTATTTAGATTGATAGATTCTTCCATCATTGAAACCTTAGGATCAAATTTTAGGGGAAGTGACTTTAGTACCTTTTGAACAACTGAAGATTCTTTGATTTCTTCACCAAGTCCTCTAATCATATTTACAAATTTGTCTACTCTAAGTAAGTATTCTACAATATATTCATCTTCTTTCATTTTCATTCTTTCAAACTATGCTCGATATGTTTGTAACTTGGATTGCTTCACTTTCTCATATCCTTCATAGATGTTCTTCAACTTGTCATGTATGTCTTTAGAAGATTCAAAATGCATGAAGTTTACAAATTCAGAGCCTAAAAGACTATATAATATGGAATTCATTGCTTTGGAATTACTTTCATGTAGCTTTCTTCCATTTTAATCTATTGGGGATGTGGTTGGTGCTTTGTTTCCATTCACTACTAAGTTCTAGGCTTCAAATCCTTATGCCATAAGGAATACTCTCATTTTGATGCTCCAAAAATCATATTTGGTTTCATAAAATAGTGGTGCTCCATTCTTGGAGAATTGTTTTTGGTTTTCCATGTTCGATACAAAGATATTCCTTCTAGTGGTTAAAATGTCTAAAGGAACCTGCTATGATACCAATTGTTGGAATATTCTATAATACTAAGAGGGGGAGTGAATCAATATTGGGCATATTTTAACATTTGTTTCTCTTTTACCACCTTAAATAATCATTAACGAGTTAATAATAATTAATGAGTATAATTTCATATCAACAGAGATCAACATGAAGGAATAATACACATGTATTTTACATGGAAAACCAATAAGGGAGAAAACCACATAACGTTTCTCCTATAATAATAAAGAGTTAAATTCTTTATAGGATTGAAAATTTGATGGACACCAATCCTTGAAGTAAGCACCCACTTACAATTTTTCAAGAACCAACTTGATCAAAACCAACCTATTGATCTGTTCAAGACATCAATCCTCACTATAAGCACCAACTTATAGTATGAAGACACCAATATTCCAAGCACCATCCTACTAATATATTGAGGAAACCAATCCTCACTGTAAGCACCAACTTAAATTATGCGGACATCAATATTCTAGGAACCAACCTATTCATATGTTGAGGACACCAATTCTCACTACAAGCACCAACTTACAATATGTAGACACCAATATGCCAAGCACCAACTTGTTTATCTATTGAGGACCCCAATCCTCTACCTTGCACCACCCTTCCACCCTGAAATAAATATGCTTCCAATTAAACTTCTTTGCACCACCCAACCACCCTGACACATTCCTCTTTCATTCATTATACTACTCTTCTCATGTTTGGTTATGTGAACCTATGGATATTCATTACATCTTTTCACCACTCATTCATAAAACTTCACAATATCATGGATATTTATACAAAATATACACCCAAATATTTGTCCACATATCCAAAGAATATTGGGTCAGATCTAGATCTTCACAAAACCAGGATGTACCGGTTTGTCCAAAACTGCTTCTTTTTTGCACTTGATTTGTTCAAAGAATAATATTGACCTACAGTTACCATTGGATCTGTTCATGTATTTAATCTTGTCCATAAATTTACTTCATGTTCCATCAAAATGCACAATACACTCTCAACACTTAATAGTCGACCAATCTATCCTTGATCTTATCTCGACCGTTGATCATATGGGGATCCCATGTAACCAGAACACACACCTGTCGTCTGGGACCTCTTATTCAATTGAAAACACCAATTTACTTTCATGTTCATAAGAACACACCATGCAACCATGGTGTACAACAGTTGTACATTATTCTCTTGATTAAATCCTAGTCATTGATCTATTCCTTTGTGACCATGGGTCTTCAATTTACATTCACCATCCGATCATATGTTAGATTCATATCTACTATAGATATGTCCTTTACCAATACTTAGAAAATTTATTGAAGACTCATCGTGGGTTCGTCGGTCTAAGACACATCTCTTCGCATATCCATGATGTCCAAATTGCACCCTCAAGTTGTTCCCTACTCATTTTTCACCCACAATTAGATGCATTTCTAGAAATTTAATTGTGGGTTGTCGAGACTGTCCAATATATGACACATGGAAATTTTATGGTCCAACGTATATCTAACACATGTTTATCTCTTGGTTCATTTGAACTATGACATGTGTCAATTTTATGGGTCATCGAATATTTGACATGTGACTACCTCCTAGGCCATTCGATATCTCATTCTTGGTATTTAGTCATTTTTTCATACTTAGCCAATTCTTCAAGATCTTACCATAGGTCCACATATTTTTTCTTATTCTTATCATCTTCCCAATATTTTGTCATGCTTATTGTCTCCGTGAACTCTCAACACTTAGTTATTTTTCAAGACTTCTCTATCCATCCAATTCTTCGTAATTAGTTGTTTTTCCAACTTTTCATCGTGGGTTCACGCTCACTTCTTTACGTACCTCTGATCCTCCACTGTTGTGTGACATCTCAACACTTAGTCAATTTTCAATATTTCACTGTGGGTCACAAGACTATATAATTTCCCCGATTCTTGTGGTTCTTTTCATCTGACGGATTCAATATTTATACTTACCCATTTCTTGAGGCATTGATCATTTGACATATTATTTATAGTTAACCATTTTCCAAGATTTCACAACAGGTCTGTGGGGTTGTTGGACTATGGCATTTCTTTGCACATACTTTCAATTCTCCCCCACTCTGCAATGTCTTTGGAATTACTAATTTTTTAGTTCCCAATGTGGGCCTCAAACCTTAAATCTTTGTTGTTGATCTTAGAGAATCAACGGTTAGGATTTAGTTGTCTCTATGTCCAATGTTATTCATATCAAAAGGTTACTCTACACACAAGGTTTCGCAGATCCTATATTCACTTTCAAATGATGTAAAAGAGACTTTTCAATATAGCCTTCAAATATGATTTTCCCAATGAATGTGGGATATATGAAAATGGGATTTTTACCTACTATTTCTTTATTTCTTGAAATTTTTGCACCATGCGACTTTGACTCCATCTCGTGCACTCTTTGTTCATCCTTGTCATTAATCTGAACATATTCTTTGTCCTTTTGTTTTCCTCATGCTTCTTTTGTAGATCCTTCACTATTATTAAAACAAAGTCTTCTTACTGGCTTCTTTATCTTGAAAGAAATTGTATATATCTTGTTGAGAATACTACACAATGGAAACATCAAGGAAATAACCATGTCCACTTTGACATCAATGAAAACACCTTTTCAAAAATTGGTGTAAGAGATGGAGTTAAAGTCGCAGGGTACAAATATTTTGAGCATGCAAGAAATAATAGGGGAAAATCCCATGCTCATACATCCCACTTTCATTGGGAAAATCATATTCGAAGGGTTTATATTGAAAAATCTCTTTTACTTCATTTGAAAGTGAATAGAGGAGTTATGGAACCTTGTGTGCATAATAACCTTTTGATATGAAGAACAATGGACATGAATATGGTTAAATCCTAACCATTTATTCTCTAAGATCAAAAACCAAGATCAAAGGTTTGAGGCCCATGGTGGGAATTCAAAAATGACTAAGTCCCAAGACATCGCGGAGTAGTCCAGTATTGGAAGTATGTGTGAAGAAATGAAATAGTCCTGTATTCCCATGGATCTATGGTGAAATATAGGAAAATGGTTAAGTATCAAGAATATGTCAAATGGTCGATGTATCAAGAAAAGGATAAGCATGAATATTGAATTGGTCGGATGGACAAAGCCACAAGAATCAGGGAAATGTTATAGCCCCATGAATTGCGGTGAAATATTGAAAAATTACTAAGTGTTGATATGTCACAGAGAAATGATGCATCAAAGGTATGTAAAGAAGTGAGCATGAATCCACAGCCCCATAAAACTGCGATGAAAAGTTGGAAAAATAACCAAGTACCAAGAATTTTATAGACAGAGAAGTCTCTAAAAATGACTAAGTGTTGAGAGTTAGCGAAGATAGTGAGAATGATAGAATATCGGGAAGATGAGAAGAATAAGATAAAACTGTGGACCCATGGTAAGATATTGAAGAATTGGATAAGTATGAATAAATAACTAAGTACAAAGAATGAGAGATCGAACGACCTAGGAGGTAGCCATGTATCAAAGATTCGATGGCCCATAAAATTGCCACACTACTACATATGGGCAAATTATTCCATGGCAATTTTCCATGCTTCAACTAGTTTCATAATTTTATTAAACAAGGCGGGATTTTCATCGCTATTGCCATGAAAGTTCATCGCAATATCGACAAAAATCTTATTAAAGTTCATCGCAATATCGACAAAAATCTTATTTAAATATAGTCGGGATTTTCGTCGCTATAGTAACGAACTTTCATGGCAATAGTGACGAAAATTTTTCCTATCTCATTGGTCGGTGTTAACAACTAGTTGACTATTTTATCTATATATATGACTTTAAGAGACTTTGCGACACAATTACTATAGTTGTGACACTGTTCTTGGATTTTGTTGAGCTATTTATTTTTTCCATCTCCCACTGGTTGAACAAATACAATTATCAATTTACACAACTCAGATTTTGAACTTGCAAGGTTAGTATGTTATTTTTTATTGATGTACTCATTTAACTTGTATTTTTTTTTTCAAATGTCCAAATTTCATTTAGCTTGTGTTTTCCTTGATAATATATTATACTAAGTTTAGTACCATATTTCATGTCTTTGGTTCTTGGATCTAGTTAGTATACTCTATGGAAAAAGGTATGTGGATTCCATAATATTCTAGGTTTATGGAATCCACATACCCTTTTCCCTTCAATTGTAGCTATAATCTCTCTCTCTTTTCACTGATAAAGATATGGAATTGCTCTTGAAACTCAACCCTGATCGGTGAAATGATAGTAATTCATTTTCATTTTCTTCTCTCTTTTAATTTTTAAGACCTAACAAAAAAACACCAACAAATCTTCATTGAAGCTTTGATACCACGTGTTACATCCCTAGTACCCAAAAGGGATCAAATTTGCATAAATTGAAAATAATATAACAATGACAATAATGGTTGGGATACTTGCACACCTAATGGTTGGTAGCTAGCACTTACTAATTCAATTGAATGAAGGAAGAAATCTCCATGAATAAAATATTGAAGTTGATTGTTATATTGATAAATGATAAGTTATGGTATATATAAGATAGGGAGGAAACTCATGTTTATAACAACAAGGGTAATAACTGCAATAAATTGTAACATTTCCCTCTTCTGCATAAATTCTTTTCTATCCTCAACATTTCCCTCTTCTGCATATAAATTAAGAGAAGTATTAATAACATTTCCCTCTTCCGCATAAATTCTTTGCTATCCTCAACATATTGTAATAAATAATGGGTAGGTTGGCATTAGTGACAAGATAGCCTGTTGATATTACATATAATTATTAATGTACGAGAGATCATCCATTATTTAAGCATGCAAAACAAAACCCAAGACTAAATATTGTGGTTGACGTGATCGGGTCTGTACATTTTGCAAAACAAAGTACGAGAACTTCCATTATTTAAGCATGCAAAACAAAACCCGAGGCTAAACGTTGCGGTTGGCATGATCAGGTGTGTACATATGGACATCGAAGAAAGTGATATATTCCCTGCTTTAGCAGGGACTAATAAGATACATAAACACTAACCCTAAACTTATGTTAGGTATATATGTCATTATTATAT
>JZKD02S1343214.1:0-11665 GCA_000966675.3 Picea glauca
CTATAAAATTTCTTATGTCTATGAAAGTTTCCTCTTTACACTGTCTTTACAAATCTCTACCAATGAAAAACTGTTTGAAACCAAGTTCCCTTTTCTAGAATCAGATCCTCGTTATTTTTATGAATTCAAATGGCAAGAAAACACTCTCTTGAGAACAGCCACTTACTTTCCCCTTTAGCTTTACCTCAAATTTGCTAGTCCAGTGATCTAAACTTATTTTGTTGTGGCCACAACCCATTAAACATGTAAATAACAGGAGGAGAGTCCTTAAAATGGGACTAAGCAAGTGGATGACTTCACTTAATAATTGGGGCATCCCTTCATCTTGTACAGACTTCTTTAATCCTTGAGAAGTTATTTGACATCACTTTCCTTGCGTTAGCAATCTTACTAATTCCTCTCCAGAGACAGAAGAGCTCGTTAGTGCTTCTTCATGAGCCAAGGAACTGAGACTCCTTTCTCTACTGCCCATCTCAGTTAAGGAGCCATGTAAATACTAAAACTTATTAGTGAAGAGATTGTTTGCATAGTTGGAAATATTGATTTCCTCATATATCTCAGTCATCGTGCTTGTAGAAAGTAGTTGGAATTAGAATGAAAAGCACGGAATATGTGTGTACACTACCACAGACGAGCCGTGGATAACTCTTTTATCATTTGGCACTTGCAATTTTAAACGGTTCTGATTACTCTCTCTCTCTCTCTCTCTCTCTCTCTATATATATATATATACACATACATCAAATACCTTTTCAAATTCTAGCTTAATTTTCCTTTTTGTTAAATATTGTCTTTATGGAATAAGTTCATTGTTCACTCGCTCACATTTTTTTATGTTTTTTCTACATTATATGTCAATGTTCCCATTGATTTTATTTTATAGGTATGTAAAAATTTATAAATACCAAGACTGGGTTTCTTTTGTGTTTTTGCTATTTTATCACTTAAGATGGATTGTATGTTAATCTGCTACTTGTTATTTTATAGGTATGCCAAAAATTATAAAGAGCAAGAGAAGCTATCCCATAGGTACTAGAGTTTGGGCGCCAACTTGAAGGGGTTCAAACCTTGAGTGATTTGGAGAGTGGTGGCTGGATGTCTGTAGTGCAGAATGCAGTTTGTTTAGAAACTCAATAAACAGTTCATCAATGATATGGAACATATGTCAAATAGTCTTTTTGTGATGACTTGTTTTCCATCAATTATTAAATGAGGTAAGATTTCCATAAATTGTTAAATGGGATGGGATTTTCCATAAATGATTCAAATTAGATGGGGTGAGATATCCATAAATTGATAAATGGGGTAATATTTTCCATCAATTATTAAATGTGACAAGGGTCCTTGTACGTGGCTAAGAATTCAGGGTTCTCCATGATGATTACTTGTTTAGTTTGATTGACTGTTTTTTTGATCTTTATTTAATTTTGTTTGACGGTAATATGAGGGTTTGGGTGATTGGTTTTCTAATCGTGTGTTTGAAATAGTGATCAAACAACAGAACGCAGACATACAATGGTTTTTATGAGGTCTTTAGATGGAAACATTCATGTTTTGAAATGCATTCGAGAAGTCGATTTCCTATCATAGTTTTAGGAGTTTATCGCATTTTTGGGTTGTCTATGCGGAATTTAGTTAATTTTGTTTCACGGTAATGTGAGGATTTGGGTGTTTGGTTTTCTAAAGACCCAGAGTTAGACATACAATGGTTTTTACTACGATCTTTAGATGTAAACATTCATTGTTATGGCATGCATTAATTCAAATGTTTCACAGAAATAATTGGTAGTTTAGATTAAGCAACCAATATTGGTCAGAGATTATGTTCTGCTTAAACTTTAAAGGTGTATATTTGTCCATTTTTGACCTTGCAACTGCTTACAACACATTTTCAAAGAAGCTTACGTTGTTACTAGTTGTTGTCAAAATCTGCAAGCATATTTTCTAACAAAAAATAATAATCTAGAATAACCAACATGGTGTTTTTGTTCCCAAGTTCTGCGTGGATGATTTTGTATCTTAGTTAAGAATGTGTATTTTGATTTTCAACTACAGCTTCAAGATGGCCACGGTTTTGGGATTTTTCATCTCTTTTTATTTATTTTTTGTACCAAAACAATTTTATAACCTAGAGAAAAATTCACTCGATCTTTCAATATTATTAAGCATATAAATAATAGGTCCAATCTCTTATCCGAGATATCTGTTTGGCCCCGCCTTTTCTTGTAGTTGTAATTATAGTTGGCCAACATGGCATGAGCCTCAGAGGAGATCATAAACTCAAATGGGTTAAAGAGGTTATTATTACACGGAGTGATCCTTGGAGAGGCTTGCAGAGCATGAAGAGCAAGCTAGTGAGAACGAGAACAACTGTAGACAATTATACACAAACCAAGATAATAGACGGATTATGTTTTCGTATTGTTAAATGCTGTTGGTTGGTATTTTTAGATTAGCATAATGGTAAGTACTAAAAGAAAGGAATTAGGACAATGTTACCATCAGGTTTAGGGTGGGCATATTGCAATGTATCAATAGCTAAAATAAACCATTTCTTTTGTAATTCATCAATAGCTAAAATAAACCATTTTGTAATTTATCAATAGCTAAAGTAAACCATTTCTTTGAAGCTAAATGAATGTGACTTTTAGAATTTGTATTTTTTTTAATAGAACTTCTGCAATCCAAATTCTACGATATCAGTAAGGAAAATAGATAAAATATACCATTTCTTTGAAGCTAAAAATTCTAAAATCTAAATTTGTTTTTTCTTAAAAAATAAAAATTCTAAAATCTAAATTCGTTTATATCAGTAAGGAAAAGTTTAAATTCGTTTATATCAGTAAGGAAAAGTTTAAAAGATGGTGTTCTAAGCATTGTAGGGTACGTGGTTTAAAAACCAATAAAATAGGGATTGATTGTCTATGATACACAAAGTTTTCATAGAAAATAAATAGGGATTGATTGTTTATGCTACACACTAAAAATAAAATAGGGATTGATTGTTTATGACACTAAAAATAAAATAGGGATTGATTGTTTATGACACTAAAAATAAAATAGGGATTGATTGTTTATGACACTAAAAATAAAATAGGGATTGATTGTTTATGATACACAATGTTTTCATAGGAATAAAATAGGCATTGATTGATTATGATACAGTTTTCATAAAATAGGGATTGATTATTTATATCACACAAAGATGATTTTGTGTGGATTTGGTTATTTATAATACGCAAAGATGATTTTGTGTGGAGAATGGACTCAACATATAAAATTGTTTTATTATATTTAGATAAAAAGGAATTATCGAGAATGTACTACAAATATATTCACTTATAAAATAATTGAATTTTCACTTGTAAAATAATTGAATTGTAAATTATAAAATATTATTATTTTTAAAGTGAATCGATTCAACCAATTAACATAATTAACATAAGAGTACATCTTAAAGGTAGAGTACATCTTAAAGGTAGGATAACACCATTAATTACTCAAATAAAAAAAGAAGGAACCAATTCACACAAATATACATTACATTTTAATTACATAAGCAAATTAGAAAATACTCCATACAGTAAAAAAACGAACAACCTACATAAGCTAATTCAAACGTGCTCCATATGCTAAGTCACATGGTTCGAGTTCGGGTTCGACAATGATTAGGTTCGATTCGGGTTCGAATTTTCCAATAAGGTTCGGATGAGGTTTGACTTTAGGTTCGACTATATATATTGACTCTAATGAAATCTCATCCCAATCCTCAATAAAATTCTCCCTCAAATTCATACTAAGGTTCGAATTCGGGCACACATTCAAGTTCATTCAGGTTCGGCATTAGGTTCGACGAACCTTGACGTTCGTCGAATTTCGAACTTCAAGCTTTAGGTTCGACGAACCCTGTGACTTAGTCCATATGGATTCTATGCTATATTATATTAATAAAAGGACTTACACCAACTATTTAGTGGATGTAATTTCTTTTTGACAAAAACTGGAGGAAAATATATTAATAAAAAATGGCGGCTGAAGCACACTTCATCATGCTTCAAATGAGGTGTGCTTCAACCACCATTTTCGATTTGTGTTCTGATTGCATCAACCTCATCATGTTGTTGACACATCATTGTTCTGTGCTGTATAATGATGTCCAAAATGTATGAGACTCGGGCTGACAAATTTTGATTAGCAATTTGGAGTAGTTGTATTACCTGCTCGTGAACCTCTTGTATGTGTGCTCGTCTCATGTGGCAAGGCATTTGATCATAATGAGAGTGATTGCAGTGTTTGCTATGGTTGGGAGGGTTTGAGTTGCACTCAACGAACCTAACAGCTGCACTCAACGAACCCAATAACACAATTGAGAACAGATGCCCAAATGTAACTCCTCGCTGCATTTAATTTTCTAGGAAGTCTTTATTCTACACCTATCTCCTTCTGCTCCGTTCTTGTCTGCAAATTATTATGGTAACTAATTCCAAATGTTGGTTTTAACTACAATTCAAGCCTTCCTTCCTCCAGAGATTTCTTGATTTCGTTGGGCAGTGGACGAGAGCCCAGAGGAGCCTTACCCCCTGTCGCGTCCACCACCCTCATCGTGAATACTACCATGACACATTGAATGACGTTCTCTTGTATTAGAACGCAAAGACTTCACACGAACGATAGCTGCCATGTCTCCTCATGATGGCGCTCAGACAAGGTGGAGGTCATGGTGCAAAAGCCAAACCTAGAGCCAACACTATGGAAAATGTCCTTGCCATAACTAAATAGTACTGCAAGGGATTTATCCCACCTTTCTCATTTGTAGACTGAGTTCGAGCTTTAGGAGTGTACAACCAAGCATGTGTTAGATATGAGATGGGAAAAGCCCCCCCTGAGATGACGTCTTGATTCTTGTGTGGGTATGACGCTCGTTTAATATGCATTGAACTTGTGTTATTTTTCATTAAATATGGTACGGGTTGATGGGATAACCTTCAATTTATCTGAATTGACCCTCTTGAACTAATGACATCCAGGTTGGCTTGTGAGTCAGCGAAATTGTTGTTCTCCCTTAATACGTGGTGGAATGATACTCGAAGAATGTCAGCGAATATATGCCTTATTTTTTTTGACGATGTTGCCAAGTTGCGAGTCTTTTGGGAGGGTTCTTTTGATCATGCAACAAATGGTGTTCAAAGAGTCGCCAATGATAATTATGCTCTGAATCTGAGCTTTTCTGTCGAGTTGTACCCTCTTGAGGAGAGTATATTCCTTTGCTTGATTGTTGGTGGTGGAACCTAGACTCCATGCATAACCGATTGCAATTCCCCCCTTAGGATCAATAATGACCCCTCCCACACCTGTCACCCCGACTATTTAGTAGATGTATTGCCACAACCTACATAAGCTATATTCAAACATGCTCCATATGGACTCTGTTAACTATTTATTATTACATTTCATATGGCCATATTATATTAATAAATGGGCTTACACCAACTATTTAGTGGATGTATTGCCACATTATATTTCAATAGGTAAGATATTTCACAGTTTAAAACACATCAACTATTTGGTGGACCTTAGTTGAAGAGTATTGCCATTGCCACAAGTTACATTTCAATAGGTAAAACATATCAACTATTTGATGAACCTTAGTTGAAGAGTATTGCCATTGCCACAAGTTACATTTCAATAGGTAAGATATTTCACCGTTTAAAACACACCAACTATTTAGTGAAGAGTATTGCCACAAGTTACATTTCAATAGGTAAGATATTTCACACTTTAAAACACACCAACTATTTAGTGGACCTTTTGAAGAGTATTGCCACAAGTTTAAAAGTCATGACACTCCTTATAAGGTAAAGGTTTGTTGGGATCGCAAAAGGTAATTAAGTTAAAAATTTAATTAGATGGTGCATTGTGTAATAAAATATTATAAAATGAAAAGTTTAAAAGTCATGACACTAAATGGTTAATATAAGGTAAAGGTCTATATATATGTTGGAGATTGCTGAAGGTAATTAAATTAAAACTTTAATTAGATGGTGCATTGTATAATAAAATATTATAAAATAAAAAAGTGTTTGTTACCTTTTTAAGTCAATAAAGTACAACCAATCCTTATAAATCAATCAAGTTTAGTTATAAGGTATAGCCAATCCCAGAAACTCAAGCAAGTTGACTTAGTTGACTTAGTTTGATGAAATATGATGAAGTACAATATTCTCTTGCAAGAATAAGTCATGTTAGTTTGATTTATTATGTTACATAGAAGGGGTAGGAATTTGTTATGATGGGTGAAGGGATTGATGGAATGATATAATTTGAATTTTTTTTTTTAATTATTGAATAATACAATACAAAACAAACAAGAAAAATATGTTAATAAAAATGAAAAATATGTTAATAAAAATATTGTAGGAAGATTGGGATACCTATTTATTTATTTTATTTATATGTTTAAAAAAAATCTAGATTTAAAGATTACAAAAATTAATTGTGATTATATGATATTTTGGTACAAATACTTTAAAAGGTCATGAAGATGTTTACTATCATTATCATAAAGATTCATCTTAAACAATATATTTTACGGAGTGTCGTTACTAAATTTATATATGGTGGAAAAGAAAGTTCCAAAGTCATTTAAAGTTGTCTTATATTATTAAGTTATGTCATATATTATTAAGGGTAGAGCAAGTTAAATGAATAATGTCATACATTGGGTGTAGGCAACTCCGTTATAGCTCTTGAAGCTTCAAATATGACCTTTTTTGCTTTATGCCGCAAACAACCCTTTAGGTAGTCATAGAAAGGGTAATCAGGTGCTTGTATATTTAAACTCGATTATTGTATAAGCTCATTGGTGTAACAGATCAAAAGGCATTGAGCTAAAGGTGAACAATGGAGTGACTAGTTGAGAGTCAACTCCAACTATCACTATCTTGCAACTGTCTTTAAGTTCATCAAAGTTGGTTCTTCGGTTTGCAGATGTTCGTACACTAAAAAAGGTAGCAATGTCACATCCATTACCAATTACAAACTACAATATTGATACAGAGACACTGATTTCAGATCAAAATTGGAGCATAACCATTCTAGCTATTACTACATTGTTGAAAACATGAAACGAGTAGAGTGTGGATCGTTTGATGAAGCAAATCATGAGTTTTATGTTAGAGATAGATGATGGGTTCAAGATTGTTGTTGTGGAGCGATTCGATCTTTATGCTTAAAGTTCCCACAAAAGTATCAAACACTAATGAACTTTCTAAGTAATATACTTGGAGGAGAAGGGAGGGATGGAGCAAATTAGGGTAATCACTGGTCTTACTTTACATGAGGAATACGACTGGCAGAGATTACTGCATGTGATGGAATGGAATGGTATCACTGCGCATGATGGAATGTGGTTGGATGGTATTAGTGCGCATGGGGAATGCAGTTGGAGTGAAAAACATTAGGATAGATTCATGAGTGTGATCGATGAAGGGTAACGAGAGCCAATAGTCGATAAATACTCAAATTAGGGTTTTGCAGATTGATTTCAACTGTCTACTTGTAGAAGAATACCTCACATATGATAACAAAGGAGGGCAGGCATTAATGGTGTTAAGGAAGACTAATGCAGACATGAATAAACAAAGACGTTTCTACTTGTAGGTAGATGGTCAAGAAAACCACAAACCAGTCTAGTGGTTTTGGATGACGACAAACCAAATCACACTCGCTTGGAAGGACTTCGAAACTTAAATCCTGAATGTCAATCACTAATATTGTTCCCCTTGTCAGGTACAAGGTGAGAAGATGCAAAAGTTTCCACTGCAAGGTGTGTCAATACTCGAGACTAAATTTGTTAGTATGACTGATATATCTTCTTCATTGTTGATGACCATTGCCAAGAAGTCATCTACCCATAGTGGTTCTTTACTCTTGTAGGGTTCTTGCATTTGGAACATCTATCTAAAGGATGATTGTGCTTTCCACAATGCTCACGAGGATGAAGATCAAAACACTGATCTTCCACATGGCCAACTTGATGACAATGTTGGCGTTTTAGAATTTGCTCTTGAACCGGAGCAGGTAAATATGAACCTTCTTGTAGCAATCCAACACTCTGGAACTAGATCAGTTCGATATAATCTAGAATATGAAAGGTCACTTCCTTTTCATATCCGATACCTGTTCTATGCTTGGTGTTTCTTATTTCTTCCCAAGTTTTGATTATGGGCTTGGAAAGTGCAAGCAAAACTTGTTTATGACAAACTTCATCTTCATTTGATTCTTCTTTTGAAGAGGCATCATTGATTTGATCATGTGTTCGCTGTTGATATGAATCATTCTCAAATTCAAAAAGAGAATTGTTTTGAACAATGACTAGTTCAGAATGATGATTCTTTTGTTGTAATTCTTCTTGTTGGAGTTGTGATTCAAGCCGAAGAAATTCGATTTTGTCATGTGAATCTTGTAAATAGGTTATAACATCAACCATAGTTGCTATGTCAATTGTGATTGTATTGTCCACAGAGGAGAGTATTAGAGTTTTCAGTAACTCTAATTGTTCATCAATTCAAGCCGTTTAGACATTGAATTAGACCTCAAGGGTTTCTTGCAACTCCACCCTTTAACAATCATACTCAAAAATTTAAATTCAACAAATGAAGTGTGTCAACTTCTATCGAAAATGAACATGTTTACAATGTAAGTCAACTTGCAAAAAGACTATTTGTAAATTATAATTATTATTGAAAATGCAGGTCTTCAAGCTTGGGCATGAGCTAGAAATAAATGTCAAAGAGAGCCAAAAAATCGATTTTCATCAAGTTTAAGGGAGGGTTGAAAATGCAAATTCAATAAAGCTACAATCGACTTACTTAAGCTCAAAACAAAGAGTTGAAATGCAATTTCTAGCAAGCTAAATTCCTTAAAAGATTTAGCTTATGAGGCAACCATGTAAAAAGCTTGAAAGACTTACTTCATAACTCTCAAAGGATGGCAAAAATCGACAGAGCTCAAACATGAATGCTAAGTAATATGCAAAGCCACAAAAATAATCCTCAAGACATCCAATAAATTGAGCACAAAATTAATCCAACGAGTAGAGATGGAATGCATGACTGGTGTAGATTGTTGGAATGGGAACAACCTCGAAGTTGCATGATGTTTCTTCCAGATAATTGACGGATTGTTGTGGGCGAATTGCTGAGAGAAATCTCACTATTCAAGAGGTTAATTGAAAAGATAAAAGATACCCATTTGGGTAATCACTAGGGTGTTCCATTTGCAACTATTATCTCAGAAAACAAAAGTTTTTACCATGAGAAAAAAACATTTTTCACTTGTAGCGATCGTTTTTCATTCTTGGGAAAATTTTATCAGCAATATTTTCTCCTTAAACACTGATTTTTTCAATCAATATTGAGAGGGATTTGATAGATCATTGAAATACCTTTTCAACACTATGCTATATGCTTAATTTGGCTCTGTATAGTGGCCACAATTTGCATTTTAATGGCTACATACCCCACAATTGTACAAAATCTAGTTCTTGTAGGATGAATATATTTAAAATAGAGATGAATCTTGGAAATACAAAAATACCATTTGGTGCACATTTAAATCTAGTTTCCAATGCAACTGAAATCATTCAAAACGGATAAATATTGAAGGAGAACACTAAATTGTACCAACAAACACTCCAAAATCAATGATGTCTTCTGCTTGGATTGTGTGCATCTCCAACATTCTTTCTTCTTCTTCATTGGCTCTTCAATGGCTCTTCAATGGCCTCCTATGAAACACTACCATGAAATTATTAGGACTTTAAAACTAAACACTACTATTAGACATACAAATTTAGATAAACGTGAGATGTATTATTCATTAATATGATACCTCTATAAATACAATGATGTGATCTTTGGATTTGTCTTCCAAAATATATCTTGGACTCTCAATGACATTTCTTATTACTTGACTATTCATATTTCATCAAATAAGTAATCATAATGAATTACATTTCCAACAAAAACAAAAAAAAAAACATATTCATAAAAAAAATGTTTCAGGGAGAATGAAGTAACCTCGAATTACATTTCCAACAAAAACAAAAATACACATATTCATAAAAAAATGTTTCAAAGAGAATGGAGTAACCTATTTATTTTTTATTTATTTTATTTGAAAAAATAAACCAAATTCAAAGAATACATCAAATGCATAAAATAACTAAATCGTAAGTCATTATATGATATGTTGATGTACTTTAAAAAGTCACGGTGATGTTTGTTATCCTTAAGAATCATAAAGGTTTATGTTAAATATATATTTTCCAAAAAAATCATTTCTAATTTACACATGGTGGAAAAGAAAGCAAGATCATTAAAATTATGTCTTATATTATAAAAAATAGAGCAAGTTAAAGGAATAATATCATTATATAATATTTTGATGTACTTTAAAAAGTCACGGTGATGTTTATTGTCTTTTAGAATCATAAAGGTTTATCTTAATATACATTTTCGATAATGTATTTCTAATTTAAAGAGTGGAAAAGGAAACAATATCATTAAAGTTATGTTTTATATTATTAAAGGTAGAGCAAGTTAAAGGGATAGTGTTATACTAAATTTTTCTTTTGCCAATTCCTTCATCTCAAAAACGTTTTTTAAGTTGATAATATTGAATTTTTTTATAAATGAAATTTATAAAATTTTCATAACGTTTCAACTTCTTTTTATTAATGATTTCATTGTCAATAAAAAGTTTATTATTAATATTATAGGGATATAAGATTTTAATTTTATTGTTGTTTTTTTATGTTTTTATATTTAAGCTCAAGTCTTAGAATCTTTAGCGTATTCTCGTTTGTTTAAACTTGCGGTGGCCATGTCTCATATTACATGCGATAAGATGGAGCCTAATATTTTATGCATTGTGTAATAAATATTATAAAATGATAAAATTATATTATTTTAAAAAATTTACTTTAATTAGCTGTAACCAACCTTTGTAACTCATAAGTTGAATTAGTCCAAAATTAAATACAAGATTGTGTTACTAGTAAGTGGTAAGTAATTATCTGTGATGGGTGAAGTGATTGTTTGAGAGTTTTGGCTTGAGTTATGGAAACACTATCGATATTCATAGGGATGTACTGAATCGCTCACTATGTTATTGTTAACTATTTTTAGTGGGAAGGATTACAAGATTGTACCGGCTAATTTTTGAATTGATGTCATGTGAGTATATTTCTTTATTAAGAAATAATATAAATGCTATAATAATTTTTTAAACTTACTAGTTCTCTTTGGGTCAACTATTATGAAGATATATAGTTATCTCAAGAGTTTGGCAAGGACTTTACTATATAGCAAGGAAGATAACACAATTAAAATTTTGTATACTCTTCACTTATATATATATAATTTTGTATATTTCTTTTTCTATATAAGAGAGAGTGTTGTTATAAGTTATATATAAATTTAACAAGGTCAATTTTAGAAAACAAATATATGTGTGTGTTGTTGTTGTTATAAGCTATAGGGTGAAATTATGAAGGTGGGTTACACTTTTGCTTGTTTTATGACAAAAAAAATTGTATTTTCACAAGTTATTCAACTTCCGACATATAAAAGTATTTTTTTTATTTAGAATTTCACTTTACAGT
>JZKD02S1343225.1:0-11665 GCA_000966675.3 Picea glauca
GAACTCCCCTTAGAGATTTACATCTTTCATTGCTCTGCTAAGTCCCTCCACAACCAAGAGGAAGAGGAGGGGATATGGGGGACAACTTTGTCTAAGACCTCACTCTGCATGAAAAAAAGGAGATGTTTCCCCATTGATAGCACTGCAAAAGAAACCGTTGCTATGTAGCTCATCACTCAGTTAATGAAAGGCACTTCAAACCCTAAATGGGTTAGGAGAAGCCTAATATATAGCCAACTTACTATATCATAAGCCTTTGATAAGTATATCTTTAGCACTTCTCCTTTGACTTTCTTGGTTTTCATACCGTGAAGGGATTCTTGTGTCAACTGAATAGCTTTGTGTGTCTGTCTTCCTTCCAAAAATCCAAATTGTTCTCAAGATATTGAGGTAGAAAGAATATCCTTCATTCTTCTAGCAATTAATTTTGACACCACCTTATATATACAATTGCAGAGAGAGATTGGTCTAAAATCATCTAGAGAATAGGGGGAGTCAATCTTAGGGATAAGGGCTATGAATGTGGTGTTGTGATGCAGGAGCATCTCTCTACCTTATCACATGCCAACCAATTAGCATGAGTGGTGCGCATTCAAAGAAGGGATAGGCGTAGCCCTCTCATTTTTTCCTTCGAAAATCTAAATCATGATCAAGGCAATTAATGCTAATAGGTTGGAATGGACAAAATTGTGCCTTTGCACAAGCTGGAGATAAGGTCACCATTAAGTGGTTGAAGGTAGGAGGGATTTGCATCCGATTTGGATCAGATTTCCATCATTGTAATCCGACCATTAGACAGGCATTATGAAAGGTGATTAGACACCTCTAGCTTAGCTTGGAGGGAAGCTCGTCCATCCCCTCTTGTATAAAACTCTTGTATTGTTGCCGATAGAGTATAGATAGTGGAGGGAGAGTTCATAATCAGTTGTAGTCTGGACTCATATGTTGTAATGGACATTCCACCATTAATAGAAAGTAACATTTTTTATGTTTATCAATTTTTGTGTAATGGATGTTTGGTTATGAATGTCATTCGTATGCATTTGAGCTATAGATGTATGTTAGAAATCATCTGTAGGGATAGAGATATAATATTGTATCTGTGAGTGTGTTGGATTAAATATGGTTCTCAAGGCTAAGTGCAAGGACTGTGTGATAGAGAGTTGAAAATCTGTGATCCGACGCAAGGAGTGTGTATCTGAACTCAATCGAGTCAGAAGAGAAGCTGCCAAGAGGGCACACCAGGTTAATCCACAGACTCAAGAGGAAATTTCAAGGTGGTTGGGTACCTTGGAAAGAAGGACTATGTAGGAGGGAACATGGTGTAGAGTTACTGAATACTCTATAACACTCTGCCATGAGGGCATAGAGCAAGTATGAGAGCATACTCGAGCAACACATTTTGAAGTGTTGGAATATTTAAGAGAATCCTAGGGTTGTTGAACACTCTGAGGAATGAAGGCTTTGCAAGAGTGCATTGACAAAGGAAGGAAGATGCCTTAAGACTTCCAAGTGGGTGAAGGGAGAAGTCGTCGAAAGGCCTAACAAAGCGCAAGGAGTGTGCCAAGGATACTGTAATTTCATCTTACAAGTTCAGGAGGAAGGACATTAAGTTGCCAGGAGGGCATGGGAAAGTCCGTTGACGGACATAGAGGAACTAGGAACCTTGAAGGTTTTCAAGCCAAGAAAAGTCAGAGAAGAATTTGCACAGAACTTTGCAAGGAGTGCAGAAGAAGACCGAGAATATTCTAAGTCTCGAGAAGAATTTGCACTAAGTGTGCAAGAAGGTCGAGGACTTGTCGAAGTCTCAAAGACTGTAAAATTGTCCATCTTTGGGAGGAGACAGGTGGCAGAAGATTGGGAGATCTAGGAGTTGGAGCTCCGGGATGTTTTCCAAGAGAAAACAAATATCTTCGCAAAGTTGCGAAGAGTGGTTTGAATCCAGACTGTTGGATCTGAAGGGGACACATGGAAGCAGTCTGCCAATCCAGAGGAATAATACTCCAGGAGATATCAAATAAGGATATCGAGAGACTCTCGAAGACCAGAGTTTGAAGAGATCGCAACCGTCGATTAGAAGGAGGGATGAGGACCATTGATCCTCGTGCATTTGAGTTCACCAAATTCATAGTTCGAGAGCACAAGAGTTAACCATCGCGGAAAGATTCGAAGGCTGAAGCCCGAAGTGCTTTGTGTGGTTGAGCCTCGGGACACAACCCGAGGTCACACGATAGAAAGGGCCTGGCAAGAAGAGTCGAGTGCCTCTGCCAAATTTCTTCAAAGGGCCAAGAAGAGAGCCGTGGGGTTAAGAGGACCCACACTTTGAGGGAAGAGAGACCTGTGGTAGAGTTTGTTGGGTTCCAGCAGGGAGCCGAAGAGTCTATTTGACTTAGGTTTTGATAACGATCCTAGACCATTAGGTCGCGCAGCCTCGAAGGAGAGAAGAAGGGGGGAGGTTTTTCACCAAGTGGTATCAGAGCTTGATTTTTATCTCAGGTAGAGAGAAGAAGATAAAGGAGATACTCTGATACCAGGAGTGGTATCAAAGCACAAAATTGATTTCTGTAGGTAAGGGAGACAGAGTGCGATACTCTATGGAGACTGATGTAAGGTGTGAAATAGATGGTAAACAACCAGGTGGGTTGAAGGTGAAGCAAGATGGTCATTGGATGTTATGAGTGCGGTCAAGGAGAATTCTTCCTGCAGAAAATCAAATCGAAGATAGACAATGAGATCAGTGAAATCTGAGCCAAGATAGAGATGCTAGCATTCAAGATGTAGCAGGAAGCAAAGGTACGCTGGAGGTATGAGTGTCCTTTGAAAAGGACAACTAAGTGGCTTGTTCGAATGTTGTTGGCCCGAAGGAAATGACGAGTTTTGAAGAGGTGGTTGAGATATGTCAAAAACCCCAATGATGAGGGAAAGAGATCTGGGAGGAGTCTCGTAGGTTTCTAGGTGGGAAATGTGAAGAGGCCAGTTGATCTCGTAGAATGCCAAGAGGGAAGAGGAGACATCCTGAATTGACAAGTGGGAAAGGGAGAATAAATGAGCTCAGTTGAGAGTTCACGTCAGCAGGGGGTATTGAAAGATGGAGAGGAGGAGGAAGAAAGGCCTCATCCATATGAATATTCATGCACAACTGCAAGCCGCGTGAATGAAGATGATGACACGTTGGAAACTTTCATCACAGAGGAGAAGGATCAAAGGTGGATTCTAGTCATTGGAGGAGTTGGGATATTCCTACTAAGAAGCTGAGGAGAGGCTAGCACAAATGTTACAAATGAAACAGAAGGACAACAAGCTGAGACTGTCATGGACGAGGAGGAACATATACTAAAGTCTGTCCCAACAGAAGAGGAATACCCAGTTGAGTTACTCACTCGGTGGGAGATGTATTTAAATACACTGGAGGATTGGTTGCATAGTCTGGGACCAGAAGGTGGCTACCATGAGATAGCCATGCCAGAGGAGACATACCAGCATGAGTTGCAGCTGGAGGAAGCTAGAATAGAACCAACTGAAGAACTAACAAGAGTTAGTCTGTCAAAAGAAGTAGCTGAACAACATTTCAGTGGAAAGACTGCGGAATTGGAGTATGCAGTAGAGTGTCCAGTCATCATCACAGCGAATGAAAGAAACATGGGAGATCAGGATGACTGACCCATGGAGTGACATGAAGAGTTGCAGTCGGATAGACTACACAAGCTGAACTAGTCGATGAAGCAACTGGAAAAAGCTGTAGAGGAGATATCATGGCTGAAGTTGAGGTCAGTGGAAGAAGTGGTCAGCAAGGAGAAGGTGGAAAAAAGGAACCTGTATGAGAGGCATGGAAGATGTAGATGTAGCGGCATGAGAAAAGAGGAGCAAAAGGACATCTCCAAGAGAAATTTTGGCATCCAGGAGGGTTTCAACAGAGTTGGGAAGCTCATGAGCAGGAGCTCATGAATTTTCCTAGCCATGGAGTATGATGCAGGAGCATCGCTCTACCTCATCATGCACCAGCCTATTAGCATGAGTGGTGCACATTCAAAGAAGGGAGAGGCATCACCCTCTCCTTTTTGCCTTTGAAAATCTAAAGTGTGATCAAGGCAATTAATGCTGACAGGTTGGAAGAGACAAAATTGTTCCTTCGCACAAGCTGGAGATAAGGTCACCATTAAGTGGTTGACGGTAGGAGGGATCTGCATCTGATTCGGATCAGATTTCCATTATTGTAATCCTACCATTAGACATGTGTTTTGAAAGGTGATTAGAAACCTCTAGCTTAGCTTGGAGCGAAGCTCGTCGAGCCCCTCTTGTATAAAACTCTTGTATTGTTTCCAGTAGAGTATAGATAGTGGAGGGAGAGCCAGATGTAGTCCAGGCTCATTTGTTGTAATGGACATTCCACCATTAATAGAAAGTAACAATTTTTTTTGTTTATCGATTTATGTGTAATGGAAGTTTTTTTATGAATGTCATTCATATGCATTTGATTTGTATATGTATGTTAGAAATCATTTGCAGGGATAGATATATAATATTCTATCTGTGAGTGTGTTGGATTAAGTCTGGTTCTCGAGTCTAAGTGAAAGGAGTGTGTGACAGAGAGTTGAGACTCTGTGAGCCGACACAAGGAGTGCGTATCTGAAATCAATTGAGTCAGAAGAGAAGGTGCTAGGAGGGCACACTAGGATAATCCACAGACTCGAGACAAAATTTCAAGGTGGTTGGGTACCTTCGAAAGAAATACTGTGTAGGAGGGAACACAATGCAAAGTTACTGAATATTCTATAACACTCTATCATGAGGGAATAGAGAAAGTACGAGAGTGTACTTGAGCAACACATTTTGAAGTGTTGGAATCTTTAAGAGAATCGGAGGGTTGTTGAACACTCTGAGGAAGGAAGGCTTTGCAAGAGTGCATCGATAAAGGAAAGGAGATTCCTTAAGACTTCCAGGTGGGTGAAGGGAGAAGTCATCGAAAGGCCTAGCTGAGAGCAAGGAGTGTTCCAAGGATACTGTAAGTTCATCTTACAAGCTTAGGAGGAAGGGCGTTAAGTTTCCAGGAGGGCACAAGAAAGTCTGCTAAAGGACACAGAGGAACTGGGAGCCTTGAAGGTTTTCAAGACGAGCAAACATGCAGAAGAATTTGCACATAACTCTACAAGGAGTGAAAAAGAAGACCGAGAACAGTATAAGTCTCGAGAATAATTTGCACTAAGCATGAAAGAAGGTCAAGGACTTGTCGAACTCTTGAAGACCATAAAATCGTCCATTGTCGGGAGGAGACATGTGGAATAATATTGGGATATCCAGGAGTTGGAGCCCCGAGAGGTTTGCAAAGAGCAAACAAAGATATTCGCGAATTCGTGAAAAGTGGTTTTAATCCAAATCGTTGGATCTAGAGGGGACGTGTGGAAGCAGTCCACCAATATGGAGGAATAGTACTCCGAGAGATATCAGAGAAGGATATCGAGAGACTCCCGAAGACTGGAGTCTGAAGAGATTGCAGTCGTCGATCGGAAGGAGGGACGAGGACCTTTGATCTTCGCAGGTTTGAGTTCACCGAATTTGGAGTTCGGGAGCACAAGAGTTGGTCATCGTGGAAAGAGCCAAATCCCAAAGACCGAAGAACTTTATGTGGTTGAGCCCTGGGACACATCATGAGTTCACTCAATAGAAAGGGCCTGGCATGGAGAGGCAAGTGTCGCCGCCAACTTTCTTCAAAAGGCCAAGAAGAGAGCCGTGGGCTTAAGAGGACGTGCACTTTGAGGGAAGAGAGACTTGTGGTAGAGTTTGTCAGGTTCCAACAGGGAGCCAAAGAGTCAATCTGACTCAGGTGTTGAGAAAGATCCTAGGCTGGGAGGTCGCATAGCCCCAAAGGAGAGAAGAAGGGGGGGGGGGTATGCACCATGTTGAGTGGAGTGTGCATGTGTCCTTCTATGCAGGATTCCTCCACTACTTTCAATATGTCCATTCCTATTATCTCATAGAGGCCTAAGAAGAATTTGATAGTCCATCCATTCAGACCTAATATTTTTTCCTTTTGAAACTGTGAAGGACCTCCTTGTGCTCTTCTTCAGTGAAATAAGCCATAAGGGCTCTAGTATCTTCTTCATTCACAAATCCAAGGAAGAAAAGTCCCATCTTGACAATGTCTGCAATTGAGACTCTCTCATATTCCTTGAAAAGATTATGAAAGTGGCTATTTCCAACATGAGCTAGTCCATCAAAGTAGGAGATAACTCTTCCTAAGTGATCATTTAGACTCCAAATAGTATTTGATATTTTCCTTCCCTTTGAATGTGCCTGGAAGAATTTTGTGTTTTCATCCCCACATTTTAGCCATAAAGCACGACTTTTTAGACACCAAGTTTCTTCTATCATCCAAAAGTTGTCTTCTTTTCTTTTTCAAGTTCAACAATGCTTCTTTTGATTCAGTGGTGGAATAAACCCCTCCTTCAGATTCATACATGGATTGGAGGGTTGCTTCTATGTCAATTAGTTCACGTTCATCCCTTTGCCTCTTGATGTGTGCCTATTCAATAGTTTCCCTTTTAAATCTCTTTAAATTTGTTGCAAATTGCACAACAATCGACACCCCTAATTGGTGATCATAGGGGACCTAGCGTTCTTTGACAAGAGAGTGAAAGAATTCCTCCTATAGCCAAGTTGAGTTGAACTTGAATGGGATAGTCAGTTTTTTTATCCCTCCTGCAACTTCTAAGAGAATAGAAAAATAATTGGAATCACCTCCACTTCCTACCCACTGTCTCATTTGAAGAGGGGTCTCCAATAATTTGTCTAAGAAAAGAAAACAATCAATTATTTTGGCAATTATGTCCTCCCCTACTCTCTTATTTCACCAAGTAGGGCTTATTTTTACTGGGGATACATCATAAAAAGCCTTTTCTCCTAGTATGTGTATAAATAAATCAGATAAGGGGTCGAGTATCGCCTTTGGACCCCATATTTTAGCAACCCCACTGAGAAATTTAGGTCTCCACCTAGAATGAGGCCATCAAATTTCATAAAATATTTTTTGAGTAGGGACTCCCAGTAGGGGGCGTGGTCTAGGTATGGTCCGTAAACATTTAAAATCAAGATCACCATTCCCAATTATTTCGAGCATACCTCCACCCCTAGGCCTGATTCAAAACCCTAGGAGTTTTGCAGCTTGAAAGTTTTTGTATTCCACCCAATTTCCAACCACCAGAATGACCCCTAGCATCTACACCTATAAACCTCCATTGCTTGAAAAGAGACTCCAATAAGGATATGATTGTTACTTCTTGCCCCAAAGTTTCCTGAAGAAGGATAATATCAAGCTAGTTAGACTCCACCAACCTTTTAAGGGCCTATTTTTCGGAGGGGCTCACCACACCCCTGTAGTTGAAGGAGATAAATTTCATTAGGGAACCCCTTCCAGGGTTGATGAATCTCTAAGTGCCCCAAAAATGGAAAATTGTTTCCCAACTTCCATGTCCATAAGTTCCCTATTTTGAGCTTTCAAGAGGTGGGATTTTCTTCCTGGACCCTTACTTCCTATGGGGGATTTTTTCCTAGACCCTCCATCCTTTTCCTCATGTCTCCAAATGCAGGTATGGATATATTCCTGAGTTCATAGAACACCACCCCCTCCTTTGAATCCATGGAGGACTCAAATTCTATAGTTACACTTGTGGGGGGGACAAAAGAATTTTCTTGGGATAGTGAGCATTGAGCTATAGCTGGGCCGGGAGGAAAAAATATTGACGAACCCAAAACCCTAGAAGGAAAGGGACGATTTTTTAGGGATTCTAACCAGTCCCTACCTAAGAGAGTTAAATAATTTATCAAAAAAATTATAGAAGGAGGCGGAGGAGGAAGCATATGCATATGGGATGTCATCCCCTATTGCATGACCTGAGGTGCCTGATTTTCCTGTGTTTACTGCCTAAGATTAGGAATCAACTCTTGATTATCTTGAGGTAAAGGTTGTATTGTCTTCCCTTTTTTCCATCTTTAGTCTCTAGATCCATTGATGATACACTTTCTACCTTTTCCCCACCTTGCTTTCCCATGGGTGGCAACGGTTCCACCTTTGCATGAGTCACCGCCCTCCTTTTTTGCATCGATGTTTGAGGACCTATGATTTGAATGTGAAGGGGAAAATGAAATTGACTAGAAATTTATTTATGTTGATGAAAATGATGACATCTTAAAGGGATTCCTTCATAGTCCAATTTCTGAATATATTTTCCATCCTCCATCACTAGTTCCATTTTTTCTACCAAACCCTCCCTGATATCCAAAGAGACCAAAATTCTAGGCACTATCAATTCACCTGTTGAAACAAAGGACATGTCTGCATCTAAAAATGTCCCCATGGAATTACCTAATTATTTAATGTTTTCTTTGGTCAAAAACTTAGCTGGTAATCCAGGGAGGAGAACCCAAATTGGGGCCTCATCCATTCTTTCTTTGCTAGCATCAAATAGTGTTGGAGATACTTCACACACACCTAGGATTTATTTTTCCTAAGGTTTTCTGTATGTTTATTAGTCATTATTTAGTCTCCTATAGTTTAGGGAGAATATTCCTCTAGGAGAATATTCTCTTATGTTCACACTTCAATTTGATTAGTTGAGTGGAGTCTAGATGCCACATTAGGATCATCACCATGGAACATTGAGATCATCACCAACTAATGCACATTGTCCTTGGGATTATCACTAGACTAGCACATTAATCATGATTCCCTGATATCCTCCTCACTTCACTTTGTTTTAGTTAGTTAACTGAAGACTGAGAGACTAGTTAACTCAGAATAGGTGGCAGTTCACTCCCATAACTGCTTGAGAGACCAAACTAGGTTGAAATTTACTCCCGTAACTATTGGTGTGTGTCTAGATCACTCTAGACCACCACTATGGCACATTGGATTCTCCTCCAATGTGCATTAGTTGAGTTATACAGAGTATATCACGTGTAAATTATCATTCATTCATTTGGTTAATGAGAATTCTTCCATTCTTTCTCTCCTGCTCCTCTTTTCTCATATTTTCTCTAAAAATTGTGTATGTCATTTTCTAGCTAGATCTATTCTGTGCAGGTTCAACACATTTACATGGTATCAGAGCTGACAGACTACTAGGGAAAAGACACACCGGATTATTTTTGCAGGTACCGAAGATTGAAGATAGTGGAAAAATGAAATTTCCAAAAGAATTCATTCTTACACCGTACAATTTCTTTGCATGGAAGGAGAATATGATAATTCATCTTCAAGGCAAAGCATTATATAGGTTAACCATGAACGTAGAAACCGAACCCACATCAACCATATAAAAATTACTTACTTGTGTGGTTAACCTTTTTTCAAACTTACTTGTGTGGTATCCATTCATTCGTAAAGAGTTAAACCACAGTGACTAGTGGTCCTCCACGAGAAGGAAAATTTTGGAAGTCTTTATCAGTGGTCCTCCATGAGAAGGAAGAATTTGAAAGTCTTTATCGATAGTCTTCCATGAAAAGAGAAATATTTAAGAGTCCTTATCGGGTCCTCCATGAGAAGGATATATTTCAAAGTTTTTATCGGTGGTCTTCTACAACAAGGAAATTTTTTGAAGAGTCTTTATTGGGTCTTCCAAGTGAATGAAAAAATTGGTAGTCTTCCACGAGAAAAAAAAAAAACATTTAAGTCTTTATCGGTGGTCCACCATGAGAAGGAAAAAATTGAGAATCTTTATGTGGTCCTCCACTTGAGTCGTGGTCTTCCACGAGAAGAAGTTTTTTAGATTCTTTCTTGGTGGTCCTCCATGAGAAGGAAATTTTTGAAAGTCTTTATCGATTTTCTTCTACTTGAGAAAAAGAATTTAGAGAATTTACAAGATTTGAAAAGAAGAACAAAGTATTGTATGGAACTATGTTTATTCATGTAATTTAAGTGAAATTTTTGTTTTTATCTTATTTTTTTATTATTGATAATAAATATTTTTTAAATATTAAATTTTAGTGTGTGTGTGTATATATATATACATATATTTAATTATTTGTTATTATTATTATTTTTTAAAGTTAGCATCTATATATTACCTATCATAATCAAGGGAAACATACAATTGGATGGTTCTCATTTCTAGAGCATGGACTACCTTGAAGGGAAACCAATCCAACCCTTTAAGAAAAAATATGCAATAAACCCATAGACTGGTTTTCAGTTTTAGAGCCTGGATTGTCCCATAGGGAAACCAGTCCAGCCCTTTAAGTGAAGAAAGACTGTAATCATAAAGACTAGTTTTAAAAGAAAAATTTAACTGGCTAGACACTATATTTCTACGCAGGGCATAACCAAAAGAAATTTGCTAGACTTGGGATAAATAACTAACATAAACCTGACAAAACTAAAACATGTTTCCAGGGATCATGGAATTTGGCCTAGAGGTGGTGTTGTGTACTTCAGCAAGATAATCACCACGTCGCCCACCACAGGAAGAACAACTGTCGTTGGACTGGCCTCTAGAATGAAGAGGGAGTGAAGAAAGATAGTCACACACTCCCCGAGAGGATCCATTAAGTCCAAATCTCATGTCTACCCCATCATGGTGTAATTCGAAGACCAGGTCATGTAGAATATGCACAATGTCCACAATCCATGCACATTCCTCCCATGGCATGCTAGTTGTAGTCGGTATGGGATTATGCTACATTGCTTCCTTGGTTGGTTGAAGGTGTGAAGCATGCTCCACGAGTTGTGACCTATTTGCAACTAGACTGAAGTGGGGTAGAGCCGCATCCTTACCAGACTGAGAGGTGACCATGGGGAGAATTCGAAAATGCGGAGCTGGTAGAGCGTGAGGTTGTGTCGAAGTGCCAGAAGTAGAGGGGATATATCGATTTGGCTCAGGAGAAAATCCCAGGGAGTTTCCAAAGCTATCGAACCATTCAATCGAGCAATACCATGGAGAGTGAGGAGGTACTTGTTCACCTGGAGTAGTAGAAGACAACGAAGAAGAAGAACCGCCAGAGTTAATGTTGTGTGGGGAGCCCCTCAGTGGTATGTTCTCCATGTGGCCAGAGGAACAACACCAATCAGATTCGCGCTTGGGGCACCTACGCTAGTGGGGCATAACTAGAAAAGAAATAGACCAGAGGGGAGCAGAGGAAAGAAACTGGTGTTGGGTGAGGACGTAAAGTGAACTTAGGAAGTGAGCAGGTTATATGAGAAGAATGCACTTAATCCTACTGTTGTTGATCAAATCCATGAGTACATGAGGTGACATACCTGTTAAGCCAGCCATCGTCGTTAAAACTGAAGTGAGGCAAGAGTGCAGAGTCATCGTTGGTTGTACGCAATGGGAAGATTTCCCATGGGGGATAATTTAATATGGGCCTTGGCTGCCAAGGTTCGTGATACGTGGTAGCCCCCAGTCCAATCCCCCCAACCACCACATTTATATCCCTTCATTGCGTGACACCCCATCTAAGGAAATTATTTATTATTATTATTATAAAATATTTTTTTTTATAATTTTTTTAAAATTATGTGTTTTAAATTTTTTATTATTAAATAAAAAATATTAAAAAACTAATAATAATTAGTATTTCACATACATATAAAATAATAATAAAATAGAAAAAAATAATATGATTTTTATTCAAATATGTTTATATAAAAATAAAGTTAAGGAAATGTATTTTA
>JZKD02S1343236.1:28906-73798 GCA_000966675.3 Picea glauca
GAAACTTTCATTGAACAAAAACATGACACATTATGTGACTTAAGCAGCATGACTATAAACTGGGATACTTTTTTGATGCAAGAGGCATCCACAGACACTCCATATGGTTGGAAGAATAACCAGCCAGAGGATATTATGCTCAACAATGAGAAAAGGTCTCCTAAATCCATACTAAACCCAAAATATTGAGATATTGACTTGAATATTGTGCTTTGTTCAAGGGAGACAAGATTTTTTCCAACAAAAGAGATTGACACTCCCCTGCCCTTTTTTTTTTCTTTTTTATATTATTAAATCTTGAAAAATAATAAAATAATTCTATAGCACAATGGAGGAAACGAGTGTCTCAGGAAAAAAAACTAGTTCCAAAGAAAAAGGAACATACCTATGCTCAATGCAAGGAAGCATGTGCAGGATAAGGACACTCAAGGGATTTTTCCTTCAGGGTTAAGGTGTCGAGTCACAAAGACATAAATTGAAAGGCTAGCAACTGGTAGGAATGCATAAGAAAATGGTTCAACAATAGCAAGTTGAAGTCATCATTGGGCCTAAAAGTGTGAGTGATTAAGATGCAATGCAATTACAACTCAACAAAATTTTGGATGCCTTGTTGGTCAATTAGACAGAAATAGATTGAGAAGAAGTTATTGGGCTTCAATGCAAATACATGGCAAGACTACAGAGGAATTATGAGCCTATAGGAAGACTACAACTTAGGTGTCAAAAATTCTAGTGAGGTACTAACTAGGACACCCATGAAGAGGTAAGCTCTACCATCCTTAAATGACACCTTTAAAGTAACTTGAAGGTATGATGCCATGAATGGATGGGGTGGACCCTATGGAATATATGTGAACGATAACGATAAATGCATCATGCATGTGGAATGGAACCTATCCTACATGACAATAGGAAACACAATTCCTATTGAAGAATCCAAAAAAAGTGTTGATATAGGTATCAACATGTGGTAGGGGGAGTCTTATAGGTAATGGCTAGAAAAATATTGAGAAGAAGATATGCAACTTCAATGCAAAGTCATGGAAGGACTAAACAAGACTCTCTAGCCTAATGAAAAACTTGCAGCTTGAGCGCCATAATGAAAAGGGATTCTAATCTAGGATGCCCATGGAAGGTAGGCTCTACCACATGAATTGTGACACTTCTAAACAACAAAGAAGGTTCTACGTCACAACTCAGTGGGGTCAATCCTAAGGAAAAATGGAATAGGAAACAAATAATAAAAAAAATGCATGGAGAGGAAAATCTAACCTATTTTCCAGTTTCGATATCATTACCTATCAGAACGGATTGACATGGAAGAAAATGTACCAAAGAAAAAATATATTCAAAAGTCTTGTATGTAAGACCAAAAAGACTCACCCAAAAGTTAATAAGTCCAATATAGAAACCTATGATAAAAACAAGTATTAAGTGATACAAAACTTGAAAACAAGAAGCCCTAAAACTACAATATATACAAAGGATTGCACAACCTTATGGCTTATGCATATTATTTTTCTAGGTAGAGCCCATTGTTAGGTGCAGGCCAAGGGCTTCTTTGGAAACCAACTTGTAAAATTTTTCAGTTTAGGAGGAGGTCTACGATCCACAATCATAGCTTCAAGGATAGCCTCATATGAAGGAAAATCAACATCCATGAAAATGGGGCTTGACAACACACAAATAACAGGGCTTGAGGTCTCACAAACAATAATATCAGACTCAAAAGTAAACACCAAATTACCCAGGCCAATAGAGGAAAGAAATGGATTACATGCTCCCATTCGATAAACCAAATGATCAATTGTCGAGACCTTGTCTTGAGAAGGGGAACATAATTGTAAATATCCCATCTCACGAGCAATTGAACACCAAGGATAAGACACCACATAATTCACCTGTGGTGGGAAAGAGTCTATTCGAACACTAGGAACACATAAAGGGGAAAATTGAGCTAAAATTGAAATAAGATGGTGATTATCAAATTTCTAGCGAGAAAAACCCCCCTATGGCTACACCAGGTTTTACAATGTAGACATATCAATAACCGTTTAAAAGTTTCCTACTTCTCTAACTAGCCCAAACATACCCCAGACTCATACAAGAAAATCAAAATGAGAAGGATCAGGTAACTCTACCTCTACTCTACATCTGGTGATGATCCTCTTGTGCTTAAAATATTCGTTGACTGCACGCCTCCTCCCAATGTTGTCCTTCATTCAAAGACATACAAATAGAAAGATACAAGCATGAAATTCATATACAAATAAGGGTTAGATGTTAGAATAAAAACACAAATCAAATGGAAACATTCGATACACCATGATTTGGGACAGGAAAAGTACTTCTTTTATTGATAATACAATGATCACTTACAACCAAAGCCGGATACTGCTCCACGAACCTGGTCTGGGCTCCTCTTCACCAATATCCAAGTGCACCTCCATATGGATTCTCCTCTCAACCTTCTTCTTGGTAAGTATAATGGGTTTCTGATGGAGGAACAAGGGAAAAATGGGGAATTCCGAGGCAATTCTCACAAAAGAGATGCAATTTCTTGTGGCAAGGAGGGGATGTGAAACGGGAAGAGTTTCACTGTTCTTATGTCTATATGTGGAATGAGACCCCAACACATCCTTTAATATGACAAAAGGATGGTTATTGTTTTGGGTTATGGGCTATAGGCGCTGGATTAGTTGGGAAACTACAAAATAGTTCGTAATCTCAACGAATTCCTTGCATCTTTTTATTTTTTTCAACTTTTTCAAGTATATGTGAGTTGTAGTGGTGCAGTATGTGTACGTACATGAGCTGTAGTGGTGCAACAAGTGTGTGTATGTGGGTAGTATTGGTGCAGGGCGCGTACATCTTCAAAAAATGGGTTTTTTAGAAGAGCAAATCAATGATGGCTTGGAAAAAAATGCAAGTAAGAGGTCCAAATGCCAGGTATGCATGTGTAGAGAAATTTAGGGTTATAACAGAGCCTGATTATCTTCTTGATCCATAGGTATTTGTTTCCAACCGTGCTTATACCCCATGAACACTTTACACCCCATAAAAATGTACACTCCTCCACGCAGAGGAGTGCAGGGGGGGTTACACCCCCTGCGAGATCCAGGGGCAAGCGGGGGGACAACATTCCCCGATGGGTTTTGGGGGCGAAGCCCTCGAAGAAAAATTTCCTTGTAAATGTATATTGTAATTTTATAGTAAATCTGGAATATTCATTTTAAGGTCATGGATATGACAGTAGAAGTTATGTTAGGGTTTTTTTCCCTAGAAGGCAACCCTCTTTTATGAGGGAAATATATTGCAGCTATGTATGATTGTGAATATTGTATTCTGAGTGAGGGTATTGTGGGAGAAAGAAGAGGAAGTTACAACATGTTTGTTGTAGGTTATATCCCTTCATTTGCTAGATAATAATAAAGGAAGGACCTCGAAATTTCTCTGGTGGACGTAGCTCACATTGGGTGAACCACGTATATCTGTGTCTCTTTGTATTGTATTGTGTATCTTTTGTTTTTGATTTTCACATTTGTTTTATTTTATTTCTCCACAATCATGTTTTTCTAACAGGTATTACTAATTCCACCATGGCAACCCTCTCCACTCTAGGTTAGTTTCTTTGTATGAAAGGTTGACTTTATTTGTATTTGATCCCAACTCTATAGCTTGACTATTTATGTGGATATACAACTATAATTTAGACTAGCATGAATCCATATTAACCCACTTTATTTTATTTCACCAACTATGTTTTCCAATATAAAGTAAATCATAATTTAACTATCTATTATTTTTCATGCATACATAGATAAATGGAATTCAAGAAACTGAAAGAAGCATAAGGTTTAGGATGATTTTGAGAAAAATTACACATGTGATCAATTAAATGATGTCAACTTACTTCACTTGTTGGACACACCAACCACATGGAGAGTGGGAGTGAGTAGTGTAGGGCCCTTTTTATGACTTCTTTACAAAACACCTTTGTTAGCAATCACCATTTACTCAATATTCATTACTTTTATTTATAACTAGTTGTTTGTATGTAATCATATCTCAACAGAAAACATCCTCAATAAACCATCACCATAAAGAACACAAGGCACACACGATATATGTATAAGTTTCTTTTGTATTACGGACTACAATGCTTGTGGTTTATCAACATCAACTGAAAAGAGAAAGAACTCCACAAGAGCACCAACTCTCAATGCAAGACTCAACTTGCAGATCTCAGCACCAACTAAGATGTGAGAAATACAATCCTCAAGTACAAGAACCTGCTTGTGGATAGAGAAACATCTTCCAACAGGTATGCGACCTGTCAATAGTGAAACATGCGTATGTATGAGAACAACCTATAATGCAACACGTGTATGTATGTTCTCTTCCTTCTGTCAGCCTGCGTACACCTTCAGAAAATAGGGTTTCTGAAACTTCAACCTTCTGGCCCTTCAGACCCTTTCTCCCTCTGTCACATCCACTTGTGACCTGTCACTATAGTCTTCTTGTCACTGCTCAATCTATACCATCACCAATAACAAACATATATATACCATCCAACAACCTATGCATGCTCCTCATGCATACACAATCACATATTATGGATATATCACAATCAGAATAGAACTGAACTACTCAACCAACCAGCTACCATATTAAAACATCAATTCAACCATACAAGAATTCCTCAATCATTCACCATACCATGAGCAAGTCTAAACATCAATAAAATATGTACCCATACTAGAACCTTTGTAGCACATCTAAATCTGTAGAATGATTATCTTGAACTTGCTTTAGACTTCAGGAACCTAGCATTATCATCCACTCAAATATTCGTATATTTTTCACATGTACGTGCTCTCCCTTTACTACAGCCTGCATATACATGTTCCTTCCCTCACGTCATACCATGTATGTATGTGCCCTAACTCACTACAGCTCGTGTACTCCTTTAGAAAACTAGGATTTTCTGAACCTCCAAAACTTTCATCGTCAAAAACTCAGACTTATGGAACTTTTGATGTGTCCATGAGTACCTGCAATCAATATTTCACTAGAATGGATCTTCAATATACTCAAGTGATTCACACATAAGAGACCCTTGTTCTATTATTTATACTTCTCCAAGTAGCTTCTTATAGGGTTTATCATCTAACCAACTTCCTTCTTTTGGGGCTAACCCACTTCTAACCACTTGTCCACTTATAACTAATTTCTCCACAAATAGTAACTTACCCACTTCTAGTTGAAACTAATTTATTTTTAATTGTTTTATTGTTGCAACCACTTAACCCATTATTAACGACTTTGACTACTCAACTTTATTCTAGGAGCTTCTAGAATAATTTAACTTATTTGACCTTCTAGGGGCTTCTAGAAAACACATGAGGGTTCTCCAACTTCGCATGGTCATAACTCTCTAGCCGTGAGGAGTTATGTGATGTTTCACATATCACCAGAAATGGCATGACAAGAACTATTCATATAGAATAGTCTTATGGAAAAATTCATTTATATTCATAATATTATTCCTCAAACAACCTTAAGTTCCCTACCCATACTGCTATGATGACTCAACCTCTTAAACATTTGGACTTTACAAAGCATCTTCCTATGAGGGATTTCAACATAATGGGACCACTTTCGAGTTCATCCATTTGGTACTTCCTATCATCCATGACAAGGAAACAATGATGAAGCTTTACATCACTCCATCTACACATTAATCTATCTGGAACATTAACCCATGACAACACATTTTGGTCTTCACAAAGTGTCTTCCCATGAGAGATTTTACCATAAGGGGACCACTTTGGATTTTAACCATTTGGTACTTCCTATCAGCCATGATATCAAAGATTCAATTTCTTCCTATCAACCAACATATCACTATGATACCACTTGATATTAATTACATCAATGACAACATAATACATCAATGATACGATGACAAGACAACTATTTTACATCAATCCTTTGACATCGATGACAACATAATAGAACAGTCTCCCCCTTTGGCATTCATGGAAATACCAATAATTGATGTCAACACCAATCATTAATGGAAACATGTAGACATGGAAATGCTCTTCTAATAATCATCTTAATCAAATCAATGTGACTATCTATCCCCCTTTGACATCAATGTAAAATGGTAGTTCTCCCCTTGGGGTTGCTCCCCCTACCTAAACTCTCCTTGGGGATGCTCCCCCTGTCTTTTTTCCTTTAAGATTCCTCTGAATAATCTCTCCCATTTTGAACAAGGGATATTACTATGATGCAATGTTGAATACATATCTCTCACGCTCCCCCTTGTGACCATCGCTCCCCCTTGTGACCATCGCTCCCCCTGGAAACATGCCTCTATGCTCTCTCTCCAAGTATCTAACTCTCCATCCCGCATATGATGAATCTCTCCTCCTGAAATCATGTTGTTGCAACCAATCAAGGGAAGAATAATAACTACCCCTATGATTATGACTCCCCCTATCTTCTCTTCAAGATGAACAATATGCTACCATTACAATTTTCTTATGTTGCAAATGTTACTTCTCAACCTGAACATAGATCAACTTATCAAGAATGATCTTCTCTTCCTATGACGATTCTTGTACCTGTCCATGCATCAACCATCTAAAATTGTTCCACACCATACATCAAGTGTATGCAAATAATATATACTATCTCATGCATCAACCATGAATAAAAATATATGTCAACAATGAATCAACCATTTACATCATGTGCCATATGCACATCAACTATGTTCATCAAGATCTCATCACTCCAAGAATATGTGCCAAAAGTGAACCAATTATATATCATGATCATCAATAAGTTATTTTATCAATGTACCAACAATATTCCAACCATGTGTGAAGATCATCGGTATCATCAACCATATAGCATGCCAACAATGTGCCTCAAACAAGTGTCTTATCACTCATGATATGCCTCTTCCATGAACCAAGTGCCACAAACCATGTGTCAAGAAATGTATCTCAACCATTAAGCATTAATCAATGTATCAATCAAGCACCACAACAAGTGTCTCAACTATCCCATACATCATATACCAAAGTATATGTTAAACAAGTAATATCAATGATGTACTTTAACCAAGTACTATCACCCACAATCATATACCATCTATAAGTGCATCAACCATGCACCAAACATGTATCACCACCTGTACCAAGCAAGTGCATTCCCCATGCACTAAACCTCAATAAGATGTACCACAATCAATATATCCTTACACATATGTCACATCAATCTATGAGCCAATGATACAAATAGAAAGTGCCTTAAATAATGTATCAAATATATACCAATCATGCATCAAGTTATAGCTCATCAATCATTCATAACATTACCACCTCATCAAGTCATCAAGTATATGTCCCAATGTGTAGCTCATCCACATGCCAAATGAATTCACCAAGAAATCCAACAAACATGCTTATAAAAATATATCAATGGAGCTCACATATGTACTATCCATGTACCATGACAGATATGTCTCAAAAACCCATTCACTACAACATCCAATAGTATCTCTATAAATGTACCAAACGTGTGCCTCAATAGATCAATGATATCGCTAGATAACATCACATCATCATGATATATGCCATAGACAAAGTTACATAAGTTCATTGACATAACCAACATTGTCAATCAATAGAAAAAATATCAATCCATACTCTAGAGTTAGTATCATGCATCGAGGATAGGCATCAAGCATATGCTTCAACACTCAACCATATGTCATCACCATACATACATTAAACATATATGCAAGTATATAATCATAAAAACCTACAAAAAACCATGTCACAACCTACAAAACAGAGTTATATCATCAAATCATGTTGCAACTCATCTATATAGCCTTCTTTTCCAAGGATTTTACTACAGGTACGCAACCTATTCTGCAGACATCTCGCGTATGTATGCGACCTTTCTATAGGTCACCCTGTGTATGTACATGACTTATTCCATAGGATCTCACGTACACTTCATAAAATTTCAAGCTTGATCTTGCCTCATGGCTTCCATTATGTGTTGGTTGTTCAGTCTTCTTCATCCACTTCTCAAGGTGCCCCAGCTTCTCAGAACTTGAGCTCTGAGCTTCCATATTTTTAATATTGTCTTTCTTCATAGTTTCATGTGTTCTTCTTGTCATGATATATGAACTACTCCTCATGGACTGTCTTCTTGTGTTCCATCAATCCGGGGATTTGTGGCCAAAGCCATTGCAGCTATAACATCTCATGGTGTGACAATGAACAACAACGTGTCCCACTTGATTACATCTCTAGCATATTAGGGTGTTATGAAACCTTCCTACATATTTCCTTGCATAATGTTTGAAATCCAAATATTTGTGACCATATTCATTACATGAGAAGTAGTGACCATGAAAAACATTTTCATACCTTTACTTTGGTGTCCACCTTAAAGGTGTCTCTCTTCTGAATTTTCTTTCAGGTGTAAAAATGGATTCTTGATGTCTTCCTTTCTATGTTCTTTTGAAAGTTTCCTTGCTTTGTGTAGATGGTTGACTTGCATCATTGCTTCCACCTTTTGAGAATGAAAGAATTACCTAATTCTTCTTAGAAGTGTTGGCTTCAAGGTGTGGATATTCTTTGTTGTATCCAAGACCTGGTTTATCATTAGGTGATCTTTGACTATTCAAGATTTCATCCAAGACTATCGAGTTGTTCATGAACTTCATGTGAGTATTTGACTTATCTACTTTCTTTCTGAGATTAATAACTTCAGCTTCCAACTTATGGCATGACTCTTCCTTTCCATTTACTTGATTCTTCAATAGTTGCTCTATTCTTTTGGCTTCTTCAATTTTGGTCTTTATATTTACATTAACTTCAAGACTTTTGCTAAGCTCATCATCTACCTTCTTCTTTTCTTCTACTTGATTAATTATTTCATTCTTTATTCTTTTGATCCTTCTTCTTTTTCTTTTAATTGAGTCATTTTACTTTCTTCTTGTTCTTTGACCATTTGCTTTAGTACCATGGTATGCCTTGGGTACTTTTCTAGGACCTCCTTAGTGTATTTTTCAATATACTCAAAGGAAAGTGAACCATATCCTATTTCCATGCTAACTTCTTCTAAATTAGTTATAATTTTATCTTTAATCTCTAACAAATATTCCTCTTCATTATTTGCAAATTATATACAAACTTCTTCTATATCTTCTTCTTCTTTTGTAAGAGAACATTCAACTTCACTAGGAGTATTGTAATTAGAAGATTTTGGAGAGTCTTTATCTTCATTTTCCTTGATGGGATTGTCTTCTTTATCTTGGTATACTTTCTCTAGCTTCAGCCATAGATACTTGGAGGAATTACATTCTCCCATGAATTATTTGATAGAACTTGAGATTACATTGAAAATGGTATTGAGATCTAATGCATTGTTTAGTCCTTGGCTCTTGGGTGCTTTGCTTAGATAATCTTTTATTTCAGTTCCACGTGCGTGGACATGTACAGCCTAAGCTCTCTATTCTTTCTTTTAAGTGAAGTCAGTTCAAGAGAAGCTCCTCCAAATCAATTCGTCATTAGTTCTGTTAGTTCTGTCTCGAATGAGAACTACTTTTCTTTTCTTCCTTTTGTGTTGCAAACTTTGACTTATTCTTCAAGGGAATTAATCCACCAATAGCTGCATTCCAAATACCTTTTCCTTTTTCCATCAAAACCATTTCATTTCTACTCTCCATGCCGAGTAATTTGTCTCATCAAAAAGGGGATCTTCATCTGCATGTTCATCTATTTGTGTTTCCATGGATATCCTTCAAGCATGTAAGGCTTATGATGAAGGTCTTCTCTGATACCAATTGTTGGACACACCGACCACACTAACAGGGGGGTGAACAATGTAGAGATATTTTTATGACTACTTTACAAAACACCTTTGTTATCACTCACCATTTACTCAATAATCATTACTTTCATTTACAACTAGTTGTTTGTATGTAATCATAACTTAGTAGAAAACATCATAAATAAACCATCACCATAAAGAAAACAAGGCACACAAGATATATGTATAAGTTTCTTTTGTATTATGGACTACAATCCTTGGGGTTTATCAGCATCAACTAAAAAGAGAAACAACTCCACAAGAGAACCAACTCTCAATGCAAGACTCAACTTGCAGATCTCAACACCAAATGAGATGTGAGAAATCCAATCCTCGTGTACAAGACCTTGCTTGTGGACAGAACCAAATTTTCCAATAGGTACACGACTTGTCAATAGTGCAACATGCATATGTACGTGACCTAACTATACTGCAACATGTGTATGTATGTGTTCTTCCTTCTGTCAGCCTGCGTACACCTTCAGAAACTAGGGTTTCTGAAACTTCAACCTTTTGGCCCTTCAGACCCTTTCTTCCTCTATCACATCCACTTGTGACATGTCACTGCTCAATCTGTACCATCACCAATCACAAACATATATATACCATCCAACAACCTATGAATTCTCCTCATGCATACACAATCACAGATCACGGATATATCAAAATCAAAACAAAATTGAACTACTCAACCAATTAGCTACCATATTCATACATCGATACAACCATACAAGAATGCCTCAAGCATTCACCATAAGATGAGAACGTATAAACATCAAGAAAATATGTACCCATACCAGAACCTCTGTAGAAGATCTAAATCTATAGAATGATGATCTTGAACTTGCTTCAGAATTCAAGAACTTGGAATCATCATCCACTCAAATCTTCATAGCGTTTTCACCCGTGTGTTCTCTCCCTTTACTACAGCCTAGGTATACATGCACCTTCCTTCACTACAGCCTGCATACATATGTTCCCTGGCTGAATACAACTCACGTACTCCTTCATAAAAATATGGTTTTTTGAACCTCCAAAACTTTCACCGTAAAAAACTCAAACTTACGGAACTTGTTATGAGGCCATGCGTACTTGTAATCAATCTTTCACCACAATAGATCTTCAATATACTCAAGATATTCACACATAAGAGACCCTTGCTCTGTTATTTATACTTCCCCAAGTAGCTTCTTCTAGGGTTTATCATCTAACCAACTTCAACCAAATTTCTTCTTTTAGGGCTAACCCACTTCTAACCACTTGTCCACTTATAACTACGTTCTCCACAAATAGTAACTTATCCACTTCTAGTTGCAACTAATTTATTTTTAATTATTTTTTGGTTGCAACCACTTAACCCATGATTAACCACTTTGACTACTCAACTTTCTTCTAGGATATTCTAGAATAATTTGACTTTTTTTACCTTCTAGGGGCTTCTAGACAACACATGAGGGTTCTCCAACTTCACATGACCATAACTCTCTAACCGTGAGGAGTTATGTGACATTCCACATATCACCAAAAATGGAATGACAAGCACTATCCATATAGAATAGTCTTACTAACATATTCACTGATCTTCATAACATTATTACTTAAACAACCTTGAGTTCCCTAACCATACTGCTAGAATGACTCAACCACTTAACCATTTGGGATTCACAAAGCGTCTTCCCGCGAGGGATTTAATCTTAAGGGGACCACTTTGGAGTTCATACATTTGGTACTTCCTATCAGTCATGATAAGACAACATTGATCAACCTTTACATCAACCCATCTATACATCAATCCATCTGGAACATTAACCCATGACAACACATTTTGGTCTTCACAAAGTGTCTTCCCATGAGGGATTTCACCATAAGGGGAACACTTTGGATTTTATCCATTTGGTACTTCCTATCAGCCATGATACCAAAGATACAACTTCTTCCTATCGACCAACATATCACTATGACACCACTTGACATCAATTACATCAATCCTTTGACAACAATTACATCAATGACAACATAGGCCATCAATCAATACATCAATGATACTATGACAAAACATCGACTCTTTGACATCAATGACAACATAATGTAACACCTACTTTTGCCAATATAAAGTAAATCATAATTTAACTATCTATTAGTTTTCATGCATATATAGATAAATGGCATTCAAGAAACTGAAAGAAGCATAAGGTTTAGCATGATTTTGAGCAAAATTATGCATATGATCAATTGAATGATGTCAACTTACTTCAATTCTTGTTACAAGGCCTTATTTTTCAAACATGCCCATGTTAACCCCAGTGGAAGAAATCATCCATGTTAACCCCAGTGGAAAAAATCGCTCTTAGCAATGGGATGAAAAATGTATTAGTTTTGAAAAAATGTACATCAAGCATATCTATTGGAATTGCTTGCAAGAAGATATCACCACCTACTATTAGCTATTGGAATTGCTTGCAAGAAGATATCACCACCTACAACAAGATTTTGGAGAGGACTGATCAGAATCACCATCAATGGACACTATCAAGCCACTAACAAGAACATGATTTTTCAATCACCTACAACAAGAGTGTAGAGTATAGTTTAGAAGTGTCATCAATAACCATTAACAAATCATGATTTTTCTATTACTAGTTAATTTTTTTCTTTTAAAATTTCTAAATCATTTTGTGATTCTAACAAATATATAATAAATACAACCTTCCACCCAGAGTATTAATTCTCATCATTACAAAAAAAAAAATTAATTAATAAAATAATTATTTAAAAATATATATAATTAATAAATTATTATAAAAAAGTGTTTGCAAATTATACAAAATTGAGAAAACAAATAAAAGTTCAACACACTTTTACTTAGGACCAAAAACTATAATCCTCGATGAGGAAATGACTAATTACCCATACTAAGAAAGCAATGCATATCTATAAAATTGGTTAGACTAGGCCAATCACAAATGATTTGGGTCTTTTCGAATATTATACTCCTACCAAATTGTTTTAATAACAAAAATAACTTAAATAAAAAGGAAAAAAACATATTTATAAAATATTTTGTCAAAGGATATTGAAACTACAAAGTACAACAAGGCTTGAGCAAAAATATAGCCCCGATAAGCATTGTGACAACAATATAATTTTCAATCGATATAAGAGAATGCACTTGTGACAATATAACCCTAATGAGCATTGTGACAACATGTTGTCCCATAACTAGGACCTTCTTTGATAAAGTTGAGAACATCATTTCTTAAGGATATATGACCCACCCTTTCTTATATGAAGCACGTATGACCCTTCATCCACCCTTAGTCTCTCTCACACATAGACTTTATGCTCATATAACAACAAACACAAATCAATCAATCTTAGAATATTTTTTTCTTTTATTTTTATATATAGACACACACCAAATATTATTGAAAACTATTTTTTTATAATGAAAATGACCAAACACCATCAAGCGATGTAATTGGTCGTCTTGTGAGGGAAGTGCGTTCATACTTTATCTTTTAATATAGTTCGAAGCCAACTAATTTTTCATAAATACCCCCAATTTGTAAACCCCAAATACCTTTCAATAATGTTATTCAAAAGAAAAAGTATAAACCTTAATAGGAAAATGAGAATTCAGGTGGAGTATGTCATTTCAATTATATTACCATTACAAACATATTCCAAGTTTTCGTATGCTAATAAGTTATAAATGATAGTTCATTTATATTAAAAACACACAGTATGAGCTATGTGGATGTTTGCTTTTGGTGGATTTTGTATTTAATGTAGTTTTTATTCTGGTCAACAAATTTCAAAGATGACACATTTTTTACCTTATAAAAGACCAGTGATGAATCCTATTATGTAGATATATTTTTTAATGAGATTGTAAAAATCCATGGGTTATAAAAAATAATCACTTTAGATAGGAATAAAAAAAAAAGTCACTGTAGATAGGAATAAAAAAGTCACTTTTAAGGACTTTTTCGTGAAATATGGGTACAAAGTTGCACTAGTTCAAATCACCCTCGGAGCAATGAACAAAAGAAGGTGATCACTCAAATTTTAGGAAATATTTTGAAATGTTTACTTGAAGACAATTCAAAGTGGTCGAATCAAGTGTTAGCATAGATAAAGTTTAAAAACAAAAAAAATGGTAAGCAAATAGATGGGATTTTCTTTGTTTAAGATAGTGTACAAGAGGAATCCAAAGGGAGTGGAATACTTAATATATTTCCCTATGGATATGAAAAGGAGCAATGATGCAAAGGATTTGTAAAGTAAGTGGAGAATATATGTAAGTAGGTCCTATAAATAGAGAAAAGTATAAGGGAAGTATATATGTACATATAAAATTTAGGAAATTTGAAGGGAGTGGAATACTTAATATATATGTAAGTAGATCCAATAAAAATTATAGGAAAATAGAGTAAAGTATAAGGAAAGTATATATGTACACATAAAATTTAGGAAATTTGAATTTGGAGACCAAGTGATGGTGTAATTGAGAAAATAACACTAACATAGAGGTACACACATCAAGTTTAACTTGTGGAAGATTATACCAATTCAAATTAGAAGGAAGTTTAGAAATGGTGCTTATGAGGTGGAGTTGCCAAAATAATTTGACATTAAATGCCCATTTTTAATGTTGTATACTTGTGCTCATACAAAAAAGGAGAGACCATCATATATGAATAAGAGAGCATTGATATAGATTAGAAACCATCATCATATATGAAGAAGAGAGCATTGAGATAGAATAGAAACCATCAAAGATGAAGAATAAGAGAGCATTGATATAGATTGGATAACACAATTTACAATGAAGAAGATAAAATAGATCAAAACAGTTATAGAAGAGGAAATATTAAGGACATATAATGTTGAGCACACATAATACTTGGTAAAGTGGGAGGATGGCCTAAATGAATATAAGATATGGATTTCTAAAGTGGAGTAATGAAAGTTTTGCAAGAAGAATAACATTGTAGAGGATGCATAGTTATCGCATGACTCACATAAAGTTGTTGTCATAAGGGAAAGTTGATAAAAAAGTATCTAAACAAAATATAAATATGGAAATAAAAGATAATCACTATAAATATGAAAATAAAAATAAAAATAAAAGATAATCACTATGAAATAAAAGATAATCACTATGAATAAGTAAGAAACAAAAATAATAATGTGAGACTATAACATAGGTAAAACAAATTGTTAGAAAAGACCACCCATAGTTTGAGGAGCGCACACAAGTTTGGAGAAAACATGCCAAAAAAACACAGATAAGTTGAGAAGATAAGCACAAGAAACATATATTTTTTTTAAAACAAGTCAAATGAAGTCAACATGGAGATAGATAGAATCATGTATAATGATGTGTGACTAAGCACATATATTTATTTAATAAAGAGTACATGGATTGGAAAGAGTGCATGGATTTGAATAAGATACCAAAAAACTAACAAATAATCTAAACGAAGATGAATAGTTAGGGGCAGGGAATAAAGAGGTAGAAAGAAAGAAGAAGGATTAGATAGTTAAAAAGTTTAAATTAGAATAAATAGTTAGATCATAGCTAAGAGGTAGTGAAATTTATTTGTACAGTCCATCATATTATCGAATAAACAAATGCTTTATAATGTAAAACAAAAAAATTAATACATAAGTTATATATATATATAGGGGTGTATAATGATTATAACAATATTTTTTTAATAAAAATTTATAATTTGTACACTTACCAAATTATAAGAATATAAAAGAGTAACAATTTTTTCAAGAAAAATATTGTAGATGGAAAGAAAGAAAGTTTGCATAGTAGTGTTTTCAAAAGTTTTTCAACTAAGAAAATTAAGATTATAAAAAGGTCTCTGAAATATAGAAGATGCAATATATTCCTTTCTTATGTGGAAGAGAATAAATTTTTAATGTGTCAAAATGGAGAACATGTATTAAACAAGGAATCTAAATATCTTTAACACAACTATACTAATGTATTTTTTTTCTAGGTAACAATGCTCGAGGAAAATCCTTTGATGCTTCATTTCGTTTCGAGTTTCGAGGATTGCTAGCAGGAAAAACCCCCCAATGGATACACTAGGGTTTACAATGTAGGCATATCAATAATCGTTTAAAAGTCTCCTACTTCTCTAACTACCACAAACATACCCCAAACTCATACAAGAAAAGTAAAATGATAAGGATTGGGTAATTGTACCTCTACAACCGCGTCTAGTGATGACCCTCTCGCACTCGATAGATTTGTTGACTTCACACCTCCTCCCAAGGTTGGCCTGCATTCAAAGAAAGAAAAATTGAAAGCTACAAGCATGTAATTCATGTACAAACAAGGGTTAGATGTTAGAATAAAAACATAAATCAAATGGAAACATTCGACACAACATGATTTGGGATAGGAAAAGTACTTCTTTTTTTGATAATACAATGATCACTTGCAACCAAAGTCGACTACTCCTCCACGAACCTGGTCTGGGCTCCTCTTCACCAAGCTCCAAGTGCACCTCCGTATGGCTTCTCCTCTCAACATTCTTCTTGGGAAGTATAATGGGTTTATTATGGAGGAAGGAATGCAAATTGGGGAATTATGAGGCAATTCTCACAAAAGGGTTGCAAATGCTTGGGGTAAGGAGGGGATGTGAAACGGGAAGAGTTTTATTGTTCTTATGTCTAGATGTGGAATGAGACCCCAACACCTCCTTTTATATGGGAAAATGATGGTTATTTGGTTGGGTGATGGGCTATAAGCGGTGGATTAGTTGGGAAACTACCCAATAGTCCGTAATCTCAACGAATTCCTTACAACTTTTTATTTTTTGCAACTTTTGCAAGTATAAAGGGGTTGTAGTGGTGTAGAATGCGTACGTACATGGGTTGTAGTGTTGCAGAATGCGTACGTACGTGGGTTGTAGTGGTGCAACAAACGTATGTACAAGAGCAGTAGTGGTTCAGGGCACGTACATCTTCAAAAAATGAGTTTTTTAGAAGAGCAATTCAGTGATGGCTTGGAAAAAAATGCAAGTAAGAGGGCCAAATGTCAGGTATACATATGTAGAGCAATTTAGGGTTATAATAGATGCCCCCTAATGTGTGAGGTCATAAGAGCATCTGATGGTCTAAATACATTACAAAATCTTCACCAATGTACGAAACGAGTGAGCCTGGGACCAGAGTTCGGGAGGTGCCATCTGCAAAAATAACAATTGTCTCTCCAAGGCAGGCATACCCATAATTAGGATGAAATAAATCATTGATTCCAATCAAATACACTGTAGATCCATGTCATATAAATATATAAATTGTAGACGCGAGAAATACACAATTGATCTCCATCTCAAAATCAAAGATATACAAGTACAGTATCCATCTGCAAGAAGCCAACACCGCCTGATGGCTGGAGATGAGGTCTTCAGAGCTCAAGAAACAATTTCAAGATCTTCAAAACTCGGTTAGGAGTACAATGTGAGTGTATGACTTCACTACCCAGAGGTCTTCGACGGATCGTTAGAAAAAGACAAGAGGATCTCGATGATCAGGTAGAGAACTTCATTGATTTTGAACAAGGACTTGATTGGAATTTTTGGATGGTCGGGCATGAGGGAAAGAGACAAACTGCAGAAAGGATGACTCGGGATCGATGAAAACTCCCTTGGACAAGAGCATGAAATATGATCAGACTTGGGAATTATGACATTGACATAAGTTCACCATGCAGGAGGCATGCAAACTCTCCATGTGTTTGGAAGAGTAACCAAACGAAGGAGGGCACAACTCTATGTAGCAAGAACAACTTGCTAAGGTCATATTAGATCCCAAAGCTTGACGAACAAATGAAAGGATGTGTTTTGTCCAAGGGGACTCATTGTGTTGCCAAAAAATAATATATATTTCTCGTCCCCTCTTTTTGGGTTTATTTATTTATTTTTGTCTTTTTCAATTTTTAAAGAGCCTGAAAAAGAATAAAAGAATGCTACGTTACAAAGGAGGAAATGAGTGTTGCAAGCATACTAGTTCCGGGCACAAGGAACACACTAATGCTTAGAGCAAGGAGACATGTGCAGGAAAAGGACACTCGAGGAAAATTCCTCCATGGTTCAAGATGTTAGGTCACAGAGGCAAAGTGCTACAAGGCTTGCATATAAGGCATGCTTCAAAGGTTCAGTTGAGAGAAACATGGAGCTGACATTAGGCCAAAGATGTAGAGATGAAAATGTGATGAGAAAGACTCAATGAAACCCCCTTCAATGTATTTTAAACGAGCTCAGAGAAAGTAAGCTCGGTAGTTTTTTCATGTTTAGAGAGTCTGAAAAAATGTAAAAGAAGACTCCACGGGGTACCTTTTTCAGAGATAGCCTAGTAGGTTCGAAAAAAGGGTAAAATAGTACTGAAAAGATGTCTATTCAAAACCGTTTTAACGAGTGTGATCAAGACAAGATCACTCGGAAATCTTTTCAATTTTAAGGAGTCTGAAAAGAGCTTAACGATGGACTCACTGCCTTTTTCTGGATTTAGTCTCCTTAGCCCGAAAAAGTATAAAATTTACTGAGGAGAACTTTCCCGACAAGACGAATATCCTGAGGTGTACCTTTTTCCTCCATAATCTACAGGCCAGAAAAAGGGGTAAACTCATGCCATTAGATGTTCCTCTTGACCAATTTAACGAGTGTCAAGGAAAAAGGTCACTCGACGATCTTTTCAATTTTAGGGAGTTTGAAAAGAGCTTAACTATGGACTCCATGGGGGTTCCTTTTTCGTAAGTAATCTCCAAGGCCCGAAAAAGGTGATAAACCAAAACCAAGGAGAATGTTCCTTTTTCATAAATTTAGTCCCTCATGCCGAAAAAAGGGTTAAAATTATACCTGAGAATACTCTTCTAGCAAACCGAAGTTCCTAGAGTATACCTTTGTTCATACAATTAACCATTCGGACCGAAAAAGGGGTAAATTACCGTTGGATAGACATTCCTTCAATTTTTATTTTGGCGAGCGTGAAGGGAAACAAGATCGCTCAGAAATATTTTCATGTTTAAAGAGTCTAAAAAGGGCTTAAAGAAGACTCCAGAGGGATACTTCTCTCAAGTAATCCTGACAATACCACTTGTACCAAGAGGGAGAAGAAAGGGCTCCCATGCCCCCATTGGATAAACCAATGGATCAATTGTTGAGACCAAGTCTCAAGAAGGAAAACATGATTGCAGAGGTTCCTTCTCATAAGCAATTCAACACTAAGTATAAGACGCCACATAAATAATCCCTGGTGGGGCAGAGTCTATGCGAACACTAGGAACATATAAAGGGTCATCCTAAACTAACATCAAATTAGGATGGTGATTATTATATGTCATCTTGTCGATAGTGACAATGCTTCCATTGTGAGGGAAATGCATCACCCAAAAAATTGTAGACACTAGAACATTCATAGCATATACATAATCACGCCCGAGAAGCATATTGAAATCTAATGGGCCTTGCACCACTATAACATCGACAAGGACAGTCTTCCCACCTAATGAGATAGGCAACTGAGGAATAATCCCCAAATATTCACTAGGACGTCTGTCAAAAGCCAATAGCTCATGCAATGAAGACACAAGCTTGGGAGAACCCAAAGCTTGCAAAATCGAGGAGGATACAATACTTATGGAGGCTCATTCATCCACAATACATCGATAAATGTTTGTTGAATTAACTTCAACCCTTATTTGAAAGGGTGTGGAATAAGGAAGACGAGGCTCAACAAGGTCATTCCAATCAAAGGAAACCATCCTAAGGCTTGGAGGGGGTTTGCTTGAAGTGAGAAGAATGCCTCCTTGTTCTGAAAATACTAAACTAGAAATGTTAAAAACAGAGTCGGTAGACACATCACTCCCCAAGAGAAGAGTGGGATTAGTCGAATATTTCATCGGCGTGACCACTTTGGTAGACTCGACACTCTCCAAGAGAAGAGTGGGATCAGCCAAAGAATGCATCAACGTGACCACTTTCTCAACCACTGGTTGAATAGGTTGTGAGACAACATGGTCTACAAGAACATCAACCCCCAAAAGAGGAGTGGGATCAGCTGAAGATTTTATCGACCCGACCACATTGTTATACTCGACACTCTCCAAGAGAAGAGTGGGATCAAACGAAGACTGCATCGGCATGGCCACTTTCTCCATAATTGGCTAAATAAGATGGAAGGAAACCTCAGAAGACTCGAAATCAGAAGAACCTGTAGACAGGGACCACAATCTTTGTACCTTTGGAATGTTAGGGCACAAATGAGTAAGGTTATCTCCCTTGCAGAGCTTACAAGGGAACTTAGGCTTACATCCTATCTGTCTAGGTTTATCAACAAAATCAATGCCCCCATCATGACTAGCAGTGGTTGGTTTCACATCTCCAACATGACTTGCAGAGGTTGGTGATTGGTTGATAACATGATTCACAGAGGCTACAGAAATATCGCCAGTATGACTAGCAGTGACTATACTTTTTCCCCCAGCATGACTTGCAGAGGTTGGGTGTTAGTCTTCAACATGACTAGTAGAGTTCAAAGACCTATCTCCAACACGACTCACAGAGGTTGGTGATATATCACTCATATGACTCGTATTGACGAGGCTCATGCCCCCAACATGACTTGTAGAGGCTAGTGATTTATTCTTCCTATTCTTCCTCTTTCTATTTTGTTTAGACTTTCGGTTACTAGTAACTTTACTTTCACCAGAGGTGGGAGAAGGAGGAGGAGAAGATTTTGTTGACGAAGGAACATCAACATGATTCCCATGACATAAAGTGCTTAAATGATAAGCGTCAAGAGAATTTGGGACATTTGGAATGGTGCCCAACCAAACCGGTAGTCCCACATTCAACCCAGGAATGTACAAAGTGGCCATCAAAGGGACACCAACGTTTCCAAAGAAAGGAAAAGTACAAGAATCCCCTTGCGAAGGATTTCCTTGGTTGGTATCATCATGAAATTTATCCATGAAGATATTATGCACAATTTCTCCCCTTGCAGGATCGTTCAAGTCCGTAAATGTATCACACATTGACTCCGACGAACCAGTGGTATAAACAACGCCTATATAGAGGCGACTCCATGTTTCTAAGAGGAATACCAAAAATTCCTCACGACCGACGGAGTGGGTGGTCTACCACCTTAGGTTAGAGACCCAAAGTAATGACTTACTAAATCACTATGGAAAACTAGGGATAAAAGAGCACACACTAAAAATTCCTAAAGGAAAATCAAGCAGACGACTATCTAGTAGGAAGAACAATTACACCAATCAACACTAGAGAAACTTACCGGTGCAAGTGCAAATCGAACACGGAATCACCCTCCAAGTATACTCTGCAAAGTGTGACTTGACTTCTGCTCTAGGTACTATGGTATACCCCCACAGTCACTTGTGTAAGTCCCTAGAATATGGGAAACTAAGTTTCCAGCTCGTGAACAATCACCAGGCGAGTACAGTCGACATTCGGGTGGAACGCAATGAGCGGGATAACAAGTCTGAAACCTATTGAGGGTATCGAAAGAAAGTGGTCTAGAAGACAACTGAGAATATCGAAAGGATTCGAGGTCCACGAAGCTCCGTAGGAAAATGCGAGCAATAGCATCCCACAACAGATCCTCAATATGTGTTCCACACTACCTTTAGTCCGGCTTTGGAGGGGTTATCTCCACTGCCTTTCCTCATGCAACCTCGTGTTTAGACCCTATGTTAGAGGGGGTTCAGAGATAACTTTCACGTCACCAGAATTTAACACTCCCTATCTCTGACTCCAATTTATTTTTAACAACCTTGAAGAGTTTCCTCTCCAACCTAATTCAAGGCCCTAACCGTAAACTAGTTGGTTGACCCTGTAAACAAAAAGCCTAAGTAATTTTAGATTTAGCATTTTTTTTAATGGCTTGATTTACTCCAAAAGGGTGAAATAGTGCAACTGATGTTGTTAAGACTCTTGCAAAAAATGAAACTTATAAGAACACTAGAAAAGAAGGATTATCTTTCTTATTTTTTTTTTGAAATGCTTTAAACAGGAAAAACATGAAATAAATATTTTTTTCTCTTTTCTTGAAAGAAAATGAAAGGGGGGAAATAAAATACAAGACAAGACTGAAACTGACCTTTGGCCCATTGCGGATCGCAGGGAGTCACTAAAGACACCAAATAGGCCGATCAAAAACTCAAAGACTCGCGTAAAACCCTTTTAGAGGTAAACATAAGAAATATTCAAAAGGAGAATCAAACTGACATCTAACCCAAGCTGTGACTGTAAAAACAGAGGCACTGAACTCTAACAAAAAACCCTGAGAAGAAAAACTTCAATAAGGAAAAAGGTTGGTTGCCTCTTTTTCAAAAACAGTTTTCTGAAACATGTACACTACTGGTGCTTAAGAAGCCTACGTATGTACGTGGGTTGTCTATAAAGCAGGGCGTGTATGTATGTGTGTTGACCCACAACAGGGCATGTACACCTCTGTACTTCTTGAAAAAATAAATAAAACAGACTGACTGACAGGGAAGGGAGATCTGGTATGGTACCAAAAGGTGACCAGACCCCTTAAAAGACTCGTCAGACTCAACAGAAACTCGAAAGGTACAAAAACCAATCAGAAACCCAAAATAAATCCCCTAAAACCCTAGAGGTTGCTCATTATGGTCACCAGTTCTGCTAGTTGGAAAACCCCCCCTATGGCTACACCAAGGTTTACAATGTAGGAAGATCAATAACCGTTTAAAATTCTCCTACTTATCTAACTACCCCAAACATACCCTAGACTCATGCAAGAAAAAAAAAATGAGAAGGATCGGGTAACTGTACCTCTACTCTGCGTCTGGTGATGATCCTCTTGCGATCGATAGCTTCACTGACTGCACACCTCCTCCCAAGGCTGGCCTACATTCAAAGATAGAAAAAAATAAAGATACAAACATGCAATTCATGTACAAACAAGGGTTAGATGTTAGAATAAAAACATAAATCAAATGGAAACATTTGACACATCGTGATTTGGGATAGGAAAAGTACTTCTTTTATTGATAATACAATGATCACTTACAACCAAAGTCGGCTATTGCTCCATGAACCTAGTATGGGATCCTCTTCACCAAGCTCCAAGTGCACCTATGTATGGCTTCTCCTCTCAACCTTCTTCTTGGGAAGTAAAATGGGTGTATGATGGAGGAAGGAAGGAAAATTGGGGAATTCTGAGGAAATTCTCACAAAAGGGTTGCAAATGCTTGGGGCAAGGAGGGGATGTGAAACGGGCAGAGTTTCAGTATTCTTATGTCTAGATGTGGAATGAGACCCCAACACCTCAGTTTATATGGGAAAAGGATCGTTATTCGGTTGGGTGATGAGCTATAGGTGGTGGATTAGTTGGGAAAATACCCAATAGCCCGTAATCTCAACGAATTCCTTGCAACTTTTTATTTTTCGCAATTTTTGCAAGTATACACGGGATGTAGTGGTGCAGAATGCATACGTACGCAGGCTGTAGTGGTGCAGAAAGAATATGTACACAGGTAGTAGTGGTTCAGGGTGTGTACATCTTCAAAAAATGAGTTTTTTAGAAGAGCAACTAAGTGATGGCTTGGCAAAAAATGCAAGTAAGAGGGCCAAATTCCAGGTATGCATATGTAGAGAAATTTAGGGTTATAATAGCAGGATACCCATAGGTCAATCTCAGATGTCACCTTCATTCCTTGGTATAGGTGAGGCAGGGATGATTTTAGGGGCTAAATATCGCTCGTGGTCTAATTTTCCATGTTTTTTCCAAAAACTAGATTCGCTATTTTAAAAATAATTCGCCCAAATTCTATAGGATAAAATTATTATACCTTAAAAATCGCCAAAATTTTATAAAAACTATATAAAATCCTTGGAAATTTGAATATTTTTACAAAAATATCACCAATCATTTATAGTTGGCATATGAAGGATTAGTAAGATTCGCCAAGGTCTCTACATTTTAAAATAAATTTCCATCCTTAAAATCATCCCTGGTATCCATGTCAGAATTCTTTCATTTGGGCTATGTGGTCATAATACGGGAGGAGTTCCATATTGTATTGGTTCAGTTCACAGATATTTCATCTTATAGAGTGGTGGATGACATTATCCACTACGAAGGTTGCACACATGTAGCACCCAAGTCCACACTTAGGGAGGATATTATGAGGGATATGTATGGTTCACCTTTGAAAGGGAATTATGGGTACTCGTATGAGTATGAGGCACCGCAATTGACAAGGTTACTTTCGAGGGAGGCATTTAGACTCCACGGATTTCTTGATTACAGTTATAGTGATCGAGGTAGCAAATTATCCGATGCAGTTTGTCAAGAGACAAAAAGATTCATGGTCACACATTTGATTCCTATTATTTGGTTTCCATCAGATGTAGTAATACCAGAGACTTGGCTCATTTTGAATTTGATGTTTACTTGTATGGAACCATGACATCTAGTAGGGATTGGGAGTGGTGAACTACCCATTTGGTGGTGGGACCCAAGAGTTCGTCTGAGTGATAGAATGACTCAGATGATGATGATAGACAGGTTTTTGATGGCGATTGATCTACATCATTGCAAGGATATTGTGAGAGGAGTTGTTGAGCCTTGTTCTATATGCCAACGTAGAGTTTTCCTCATGAGACCCAGGGTTCCCTCTATCGTTAGATTAGAAGACCTTGATTTCACTAATATTCCTAGGCGAGATATGATCCAGGATAGTGAGTTCAACATGGGGTTCCAAGAGATGAGGATATAGACTAGGGACATTGGTCCAATAGTGATGATCATAGTGGTGCAACATCAGCATGGTGGTACCTTTCCAAGATTATTTTGGGACCCCAGGCTTACATTGACTGAAATTTCAATTACTATTAGATGTGAGTGTTAGTTTTGACTTCCCAGAGTTTACTTTTGGGAGGCTTAGGAGTGGTTTCTTGGAGGAGTGGGATTCTAAGGATTTGATCGAGTTTATGAATATTATGATAGCTTAGTTATCAGGAGAAGTCAGATGGGTTTTGTATCATCACCTTGCAGATAAGTACTAGGAGCAGAGAGTGTTTCACATCGACCAGGCACATCCGAGAGAGGTTCGCATGAATAGACCTCAAGGACAATGTAGGGGATTATACGACTTGTCAGAGAAGGTCAGGGAATACTCATTCCACAGGGTGGATGCAGTATTTATTCATCTCTGGGTGAGAGTGGGAGACCATGTGGATAGATTGCATCATAGATTTACTAAGGGTACAGTGGACTGGTAGTATATCTCTAGTGATTGACTAGTTCACGCACTTTCTAGCGGTATCTTCGAAGTATGGGGTAGCGAAGATGACAGAGCTATCTAGTGGAGGGAAATCTAGAGTCCATGAGAAGACCAGGGTCATTTCTAGTGACAGATATAGAATTCCTTTTTCGATATTTGAGATTGGATATGACAGTTGATTTACAGGTCGTGATTTCACATGGATTCCTATTCCAGCTACTATTCATTATAGTAGGTTCATCCCTTACAGGTATTTTAGAATGGAGTTACAAGAGAGGGGGATGCAGAGTGGGCCCGATGGTTGGATAACTATGATCGGATTGGTGCAGAATTAGCATGGTGGTTCCATTTTGAGGATAGCTTGGGACCCTAGGATTTCAGTAGGAGATAGTGAATTAGTTGACACATAGGCGAGAGCCATTATTTCTTTCATGAGATTGGTTCTCTAGCATAACAATTCCTTAATGGGTTGATCGAGTTATTGCAACACCGAGTAGCCTTAATCGTTGGAAGTTTTCAAGAGGCCTCTTATGTCAATACCTTACCAAACCACACCTTGAGTGGAGAATGGTTCACATCTTATAGGGTGGTTTGGGATCCTGGTATCATTCTCAATTTTAGTTTGGATCAATCGATGGAACGTCAGGTCATGATAGAATTTCTCGAGGACAAGAAATATTTGGGAAGGGAGGATTTTTCATGTCCCCATTTTTGGGTTCCCCTATTTTGCAGTATAAGGGACTTATGTGGCTTTTTTATGAAGAAAATGGATTAAAAAGGGGGTCATTTAATGTCACTTAGTTAGGATATGTTATGTATTTAAAGTGACATTGAGGAAATAGAGTAACTTTAGATTAATAAGTTACTTATCCATTATTAAAGTGACTTTTAATATTAAATTAAAAGTAAAGCGGGGATAAGAATCACATTTGATTCAGTCAAAAAGGGGAAAGTTCTAGAAGGCATGGAAGAGGGATAAAAGGAAGGGTAGAGCCTCACTTTGGATATTATGATTTGATCTCTCATTTTGGAAGTGTTGTTAGAGCCATTATTTCATTAGGGTTTAGAATAACCCTTCCACTATTGGTTTGGTTTTGGTGGTGCAATATCCACCCTAGCTAGAAAAGAGGGGAATCCATCCAAGGTTTACATTGGAGCTTCAATTTAGGGTTTGGTTTTCAGTTGGAGGAAGATCATCTTGTGCAGAAGATTGTATGAAACTCGTCAAAGGAGTTTGATCCCATCTTTTTCAAGTACAAGAGGGTTTCAATAAGTTTATCATCGACATCCTTGTTAGTTGAAGACTAGGGTCCCATGAGGCCTCACCAGTTTCCCAAGCTTGTCTCACAAGGGTCTTTGTGGACAACAGATTGTTGCAGAAGGGTTTCTAAAGGCGTCCTCGTTGGTTGAACACCCAGTGTCCTGCGAGGCCCCGCTTGACACTCAACCTCATCCTGAAAGGATATCTGTAAGGAGGGTCTTGTGGTTACAGTAGGCCATTTGGTTCAGATCCATGAGGGTTATAATGAATTGAAATATATTTGAAGAACAAGTTGTGCTGGAGTAGATTGTAGTAAGGCTAGGAGATCCTTGGAGCAACTGACATCATTTATTGGCATCATTCCAAGTTTTTTGTTTGATTTTTTAGTGTTTTTTGAAGTTTTCACGGCATCCATTAGACCTCTACTATTGTTGTATTCCTTTTTTTCATTCATAATAAAGGATTCCAATGTTGTCACTTCCATTATTTGTGTACATGGATTAGTAATTTGTTTTCCATAAGTTCACTTATTGTAATGCATGCAAACTATTTTTGGAAAGGCTTCTATCAGATTTTGCATAAATTATATCTGAGTACAAACCATTTAACAAAATTACAACATCATCAATTGCACATCAAAACCCTTAAATCTATCCTAGCACAATTTGGGAACATTACAAGCTCCAGTCTTATGTAGTCCTAATTTCACCAAGGACTTCTTCCTGTACACCTTAACTTTTGATCGATCCTTAGCAATAGTCCTAAAAAAAATGACGATGAAATAAATGAAGCTCCCATCTCATTTATGAGTAATAACCTATAAGGGCCAAAGATAAATTACCATGACATAGAAAAAAATCTTACACCATGAAAAAGTAGTCAAGCACTTTAGAGTGTACATCCTAAAGAATTATACCAAGGTCATAGTGCCCCATCCTGCAGTAATGTCACTTTTCACACAAGAATAAATGGGAGAAAGGAGAGGGAATTGGATGATTTTTATTCAAGAATTTGACCTTGACATCAAAATAGAAAAGATAGTTAGAGGTTAAGGATTATGCAAATTGGCCATAGAGTCTCAAGACCTAGTAAGACCAAAGGATTCAGGGTAGAAGAATGAATTATCCTTATGGGGCAGTGAAGTGTTATACATCTCATCGAGTCAAGATTATCCGTTCTCATATTTATCTTACTTACTTCATCATGGTACATGCCTTGAACATTTGAAACCTAAGGAGAGGAGATATCTTAGACTAATATCTTCCCAATATCAACTCATTAACTATGTTCTATTACACATGAACTATGATGGAGTATTACTTAGATGTCTTGAGAAAGAAGACGTGGAAAAAGTGTTGAGATATCTCCATGATGGTCTAGCAAGTGGACATTTTGTATGTGAAACCAGTGCTCATAAAATTCTAGGAGAAGGATACTACTGGCCAACCTTGTTTAGAGATGCACATACACTTGTCAGAAAGTGAAAAGTCTATCAATTAATTGTTGGGAAAGAGAAAAGGTCATACATTCCATTGCAACCAGTAACAATCTCCAGACCTTTTTAGCAATGGGGGATAGATGTCTTAGGTGAAATCAAACCAAAATTATCTAAAAAAAAACAAGTACATACTGAATACAACCAATTATTTCACATGATGGTCATAATTCATTCCCCTCACCCGTGTTAATGAAAAGGTGGTAATCCAATTCTTGGAGAAACACATAATTACCAGATTAGGGGTACCATCTGTTCTTGTTTTTTATAATGTTGCTTATTTCTATTCTACTCTCTTAACTGAATTTCTCTAGATAAGAGGATCATATTGAGGTATTCTACTAACTACTACCCACAAGGGAATGTTATTTCATAATCAACAAACAAAAATCTATTTTGTCTCTTAAAAAGGAAATTTGTAGAAAATCATAATAATTGGCATAATGCTCTTCACAATGTTGCTTGGGATGATAAGTAAACTCATAAAGAATCCTTAGGAAGCTCTATGTACTTTCTTATTTATGAACAAGAATAAAGTATTCCAACCAACTTGTATCTCCCATCTATATAGCTCTATCAAGCCTCTAGGGCCAATCACTTTTGAGCATGCAACAACGCATCGAAACACGCCTTATGGTATAGATGAAAGGGTAAGGGATAGAAAGAAATTTGTAGTTCATTATCAATTGGTTAAGATATGGTTAAACAAACACAAAACCATAGACAAAAATTTTGATATGGTAGATCTAGTTCTGAAATGGGACAAAGTAAATGATCCCAAATGGAAACATTCAAAATTTCAAAGCCTCTGGCTTGGTCCTTACTAGGTTAAGGAACATACCGATTTCAAAACCTAAGGGATGAATTCTATTCTCTCCCTATAAATGGAAAATCCCTGAAAATATTATTTTCATGACTACTCAACATGAGCAACCTTGTACTATATATTTCTTTGTTGTTTTTTGTTTTTCTTTGTTTGGTTGGTTTTGTTTTATTTTATTTTGTTTTTATTTGTGTCTGATGTTTTGTTTTCTTTGATTGATGGTATTCATGAGGATTGGTGAAATTATATTGATTGTCCAAACTCATGGTGAAACATAGAAAAACAATTACTCTTATCCCAAACCTCGACCATCTAAAACAGAGTAAGGGGATTTCATTCAGTGGAAGTTTGAACATAGGAATTATTTACACTTATGTATACATATCAATTGAGGGATGGAAATTTTGTTTGTTATGTGGTTTGGAAACTCTAAAGGGGATAATGGAAATGAAGGAGAGTATGGACTATTCCTACTGGAAGAGATAACAAGGATGTCACCTATTTGAATGAGAATGTTGTAATAAAATACTAAGTAATGGTTTCTTTTATTTCAAAGAAACAAATATCCTCCTCCCTAACACATTATTGGTTTTACACGTGTCCTTCCCAAAAGTATCCAGCAAAGGATACCTATTGTAGTGAGAATAAAAAAAAATAAAGAGTTAAAAAAGAAGGCGCATTTCAAGTAAAGAATGATTGAGATCAAGAAGGGTATGCAAATATCTCCTATAGGGCTATGGACACTCACTGGAAGTGGAAAAATGTATGTGATATCGGGGTGACTCCACTGATTCTATGGATGCTCGTTGGAAGAAAAGGAATACCAGGAGAAGGTTTTAAATACTTAAAAGTGGAAGTGTAATTTTATTTTATCAGTGGTGGTTTTATGGCTAGCTCTTGCTTGACAAAACATGGGTCATTGGAATCATGCAAAAGGGGGAAAAAATCATACAAGCCCCCATAAATAGGAAGGATTGTATGTTCCCCAGATCATATGCATACAGATATGTAAATTATCTTTGAGTTATTATCTCAAACTAGGGTTTTGTATTGAAATTTTTATATCATTTTAGCTGGGATAAGTATCATAGATTTTGGTTCCGTCCAATGAATCACATTTTTTTGAGCAGTCAACACACCCTCAAACTTTCATGAAATTTGTGGCTACGACATTTTGTTTCGTTGTTTGCTTGCATCTATCTGCCTTTAGTTCTTATGCTTGGGTGAATCTCTTCGATTCCTTTTAAGTCTGATTTTTTTATCATTTAAACAAGTAACGTGAGCCTACACTAAACCTAAAAAATCCATAACCATCTTTGAAATCTAATTGGTCGATTAACATAGGTATAAATGAAAAAATTCTTAGAAAATTACTCCCAAGTAGTTTGGACCAGTGAAGGTATCAGTTCAAACAGAGATGTGATGTTTAAATGAATTTTTAAAAGACATCACAAATAACCCGATGGACGGCAAACCCATTGGATGTCAGGTAATTCACTACACCAACACACATGAAACCTTTCCCCACATCTCCCAATGTGACCATCGAGTGAAGGTCAAAGGTCCATAAGTAAATTTGTCGATCAAAATTAAACGTTAATTTTTAGGGTTCAATCAATACTCACCATCCAATTAAAACAATCTTTCAATCTCATTCGCCCATGATCAATGAGGGTGTTGGAACACGTTTAATTTTGAGATTTTGAGATTTAGATTTTTCCTCTTAGAAATAAAATTTTCACCCAAAAAGAAAAAGAAACTTAGAGATTCGCCTTTTAAATTTAAAGATAAATCCATCGCTTGTTGAAAACGTTCTTACAATATCCACCGTCGATTAGCTACTCTAATTTTATCAAATGGTCTTAATGATCTGCTAACTGTAGAAGTTGCTTGAGTTTTAAAGAAAGTCTCTAACAGACACTTCGAAGCTTTGGCTTTAGGTATTCCAGCAAGTCAAAACAATGAAGACCCTGAATTTCTTAAACCCGAAGATAATCGCTCGTGACTCATGGGACACATGTCTCTTAATTTGGGTTGACACGTGGCACTTACTTTTGACATTTACATCGGATGATTCACATGTTTTCATGTGACACATGGCACCTTTCTTTTCTTGACACATCATCAAGAATGATGTCATATTCGCCATGTCACTTCATGAGATTTCCCTTCGGGAGTTATAACAAAGAGTGAGTTCACAAACCCCCAAAGTTTCAAAGAGCCAAAGTAATGAACATTATTAAAAGTAAAAAGTTTTTTAAAGAGTTTAATAATTGAGGCTAATCATGATTAAATGTTAATTAACCACTTCAGAGTTTCAGACTTTGGGATATTTCCATCCTGTTACATTCTAAAACCCCGAATTCTTGAAATCCTGAAGGATTTATGGACAAGTCATGGATACGTATCACCACTCTTTTCTTGTCACGTCATCTCTGCCATGTCACTTTGTGAGATTGCCTTTCGGATTTTTGACAAATATTGAGTTCAAAAACTCACGAACGTCAAAACTCTGAAGTACTTAAGGTTAATTCAAGGTTTAAAACATGATAAAGTAAAACATAAAAGTGAGTAATAGGAGATTAAATTCTTCGTGAATTTAATCTTCGGAATATTTAATTTTTCCCAACACTCACGAACGTCGAAGTATTAATGATATGTATGATTGGATAAAGTTAACGATTTGAATTGGGATTAGAATTTTTTATTCAGCGAAGAGCTTACAAATTTCTCTTGTTACAGGCAGGCTAATTTTTTGTGCCACGAAAAGTTGCAAGGAAGCTTGACCTCAGAATCTAGCGGAGTGTTGGGACCAAATATTGAAAGGTAGGGCTAATTCTGGAAGGAGCACCAAGATTATCAGGTCTGAAGTATCATGGATAGTGAATTCTCAAGATCAACAGCCGAGGGTGATTGTGGGGGTCGAAGTTGCATGAGTTTTAATTTTAGAGGACGGTCCCACAATTTAAACCATGGTTTTCTCTCAAGGGTACGTGGCATTACCAGGTTCATTACAGGATGAAAAGCAGGTTACTTCAAACCATCCCCTCGTGGCCCCGCAAAATAGAGAAACGTAAAGGGACGTTGGAGCAACACCTGTCATCCACGTCATGTACCCCGTTCACCCTCCATCCTACCACACCTTCCACATCGGTTACCCCGTTTACCTCACCACCTACACGTGTCCCCACGTCATCCTATTCATGACAAGTGATTCTTGATCATAATTGTTAGCCATCACATAACGAGCCAACGCTGAGCTACCTGTCACATTATCACTTCCCTCATATTTTAAACTGATATTCTTTTTCCAGTCAATGCATCCGAAGAAAAAATAGCAATGGAATCAGATGATGAGGACAGTAAACAAATGATTATGGTGGCCTCAATGGACAGGTGTTCCCAATTCAAAGAATAAATTAAAATGAGCGTGTCTGCCAGCAGATGAAATCACCAGCTCAAACAATATCTTCCTGTTGTCATTCCATTCGAATTACATTCTATTTTTAGGAGATATTGTATGAAGTCCAACGATTTTTTAGTTGTGATATGTTTTGTATAAATAGATAGATTTCAGATCTATTCAAGGATGCTTATTGTTAGATGTAAACTCTCTTTTTGAGTATTAAATACAAGTGCAGATAGGGATTCTAATTTTCATTTATTTTGAGTTATGTGTCTCCTTTGTATTTTCATTTCTCTGAATTTCATTATGTAATTCCTTGAAAAACAATTGATTGCAATTTAGTATTACAACTATTGTGATCATATTATATGAACAATTCATTAGGTAATCATTTTTTTCCTCTATATTCACTATGAGTAAAACAAGACATGCATTTTGCGTGAATTATTGCATTTCATATCATGTTCAAGGGTGCCTTCTCTACTTTTATTCCACTGCAAACAAGGTGAGACTCATCTACAATTGCTGCCTAACTTTGTTTAATAGTTTTGTAACTTTCTTTCACACCATTTGATATTATAATTGTGACTCAGGCAACAAAATACAACCTCTATACTGTCCTATTATTAATTTCATTGAAAGATCATTTATTATATAACTAAAGGTAGGAAAAGAACTCATTTAAAACATTTTCTTTAAATACTCATGATGCCTGACATTAATCTTTGAGCCTTAGGATTAATCTCAGGAACAACATATTTTTGGCATCGTTGTCGGGGATGGAGAAACGAAGTTATTTTTCCCTGGGAGAAGGACATAGTAAAACTTTAATCTTTGATGGTGAACAAAGATTGAATACGTGAAAAGGTTCATTTTTCACCTAGCAACTCCTTAGTTCAAAGACTCCACATGATTCACTGGTGACTCCATTGGTTTCGAAATGTCAATTTCTTTTTCTACTCGGATTGCTGCGAGGTTTGCTACTTTGGACTTTACAAATATTTTTGGTTTTCCAAACGTTGTTCCTGATATTAAAGAATGGGGAGATCATCTTCCTATTTTTAGAGAGGATAAATATGATAATCCTGCTCAGCATTTGTTTGAATTTCATAAGCTCGTGCATCAACTAGATATTCATCATGAAGATGTTTTGATGAAATTGTTCATGTTTAGTTTAGGATGGGATGCTCGACTTTGGTACAAATATCTACTCCCTTCCATCATTTCATCATTAAAATAATTCCATGTATCTTTTCATAAATATTGCAAAATAATGTATTCATAATAGTTCCTTTTTGAAGACTGTTGCAATTTAGATTTCGTAGAACAAGATTGTAAATATAATCAGTTTGTTGATGAAAAATAAGAACATGATAGCAATTGTTGTCAACTATATGAAGAAGAATTTGCAGAAAAACAAGATATCCTTCAAACACATCAGGAAAATTCATATGAAGAATACTTTGAAGTAAATCAAGAAGAGGTTTCTTACAGTAGTAAGAATGAAGACAACATGATTGCAAGTAAAAATGAAGAAATCCTTACAGACCCTCCAGTCCTTCAAGCTGATCAAAGACATGATGATGAATCTTCTGCTAATCTAGATCCTTGCAAAGGCCAATGGCTTATTGAAGACCATAAGCAATCAACTCTTGGAAAAGATGATTTTGGTAATGATATTGACAATGGAAACAATACTCTAAGTGCATTTGTCATTGTACCAAATGTTCACAGTAATTACTGTCATGATCAAACTACTGTTCTAAATTCTTATTTTGATCAACCTGTTATTATTCAGTCATCATTACTAGATCATCAAGAAATGGAATTTTTTGAAAGTCAAAGTTCATAAATTTTATATAATCAACCTATTTACGATCAGTATCCAGATGATGAAGAAGAGAAAAATTATTTCCCAACATGCATGGAAACATACAATAGTTCTCCTTTGTTTGATAACTATGATGAATGCAATTTTGAAGTTGATGAGAAGAAAAGTATTTCTCTTTCTTCAGAGAGTTCACTTCAGTAGAAAAATTAGCAGCTACACTATAAAAGCAATAAGCCTGTGTCTGACAGTGATGAAGGAGATAAGGAGGGGCTACTGGAGAAGTTGATCTCTCCTTCCTATTTAGCAACTGATGAGAAACATACTAGTGAGCTTCAATATGACAGTCTCGATCCAAGAAAAGAAAAGATCAGTAGTGGAGAAAGTGGGCAAAGGCTTTTCATGCAGCTAGGCTAGCAGGAAGAGGTATCGCTTGATTCTAAAAATCGTTTATCTTTCCATGATCCAGTGGATTTTTGGTTGGAGTATTTCCTTCAAAACGTCCAAAATGTTGCAGCGTTTTGTGTGCAACCAAACTTCAGCAATAAGTGCAAGCTACATATTCATTCTTTGTTGTTAAAAAATTATTATTTTTTCATTTCTTCATCCAGCATAAAACAAGGTATGTTAAGAAATCCACTATTTGCATGGCTCCATTGGAAATTCAATATTACTTGATAGTGGAATTTCCCCTGATTTGTGTAGGGCCAATTTATATAAATAAGTTGTCCAAATCAACCTTTTATTTCAGCATACTAGTTCAACATTTTATTTCAGTAGTTCAGTTCTCAGTTTGGCATCCGATATGGTTCAGTTTTTAGGCATTATGACTCCATAGCCCAATGATGAGGTTCAGAGTTGGACATGGTTGATTTCAGGTCACAAAAGGATGAAGACACGTGGTATACTATTCTTGGTGCTTTGCAGAGTAGATCTTTTTAAACAGGAAATGAGGCTAAAAAAAAACTTGACACGCGCCTTTTTGTCTTTTTGATTTCTCTAAAAGCAGGTGACAAATAAATAATATTCCCTGTTGAAAATTCAAAATAAAATAAGGTATGAGTCCCTACTCTTCTTATAGTCCCAATACAATTGAAATATTATTTTTGAAAGGAATGTGAAGGGAATTTTTCTCATGATAATATCATCACCTTACTTGAGAATCAGGAATGTATAAAATTATAGTGTCATGCCGATAAATTAAAAATCCATCTCTGAAAAAAATAAAAATGATAATAAATAAACTTGAAAGAAATCTGAACTAAAATACACAAACTTGTATAGGATCAAGGTTTTTTTGTCGGGTCCTCTGAATCCTCGATTTGGTTATATTTTCCTATCCCCAAGTTCTTATCCACTTCATATTTTCCTTATCGTTTCTTAGTCTTCATAGAAAGAAAGTAACTTAACTTGAATCTGAAAACTTAAAAACATATTTTCAAAACAAGATTAGGCGAATTTTTTTATGTTCCTTTGATTTTAATTGAGAAAGTATGTCTAGGCTAATCCTGAATATTTTATCTCTTCTATCGAACTTTAAACTGACTAATTCGCTCAAGGTTGATCCCTGAAAGATTAAGATTCCCATAAAAAAATTCCTATAGGCGAAGGTGTATTGAAAATTGGAAGAAAGTTAGTTTCAGAGTATTCCTAAAATCGTTGGCAGACCTTCTTTTCAAAAAAATTTAAACAGATATCATCACTTGTATGTGACATACAGATTGATTGCGTCCACTTCAAAATATTAAAATACAAGACAGATTGTGAAAGGAAATTCATAATCTGATTGCCCCCATCTTGTCCAGAAGAGATGATGAAAGGAAATTCATTTATTGATTGCCCTCATCTTAGCAAAATACAAAAGTGCTAATTGAAGTGGTCAAAGGAAATTCAATGGGAGAAGTAGATAACTTTACCAGGGTACTGAACAGGATCGCTGGCAGTGAAGCAATATCTAGGCTATATGTAAGGTTGTCATACATATCCATATAACATACTATGTCATCTAGTTCTCTTTCCAATCATATTTACATCATGAACCAACTGGGGATTCCCTAAATAAATATGTTACATTTGCTTAACCTTGAAGAGAACAAAGTCGATTGAAGCTAATATTTTAGTTAAAATTATTTTGATTATCTTACAATTCTAAAATCAATTTTAAGAAAAATAGATTTTTAATAGCCTAACTTGAGATCAATCATTAAGTATATTTTGAATATTTTTGGAATTGGTTAGTTTCATTTTCCTATGAATGATTAATTGTTAAATAAAACTAGAAAGTGTTTTTCAAAAATAAATAATGACTCCATTTACCCAATAAAGGCACTTCATCTCACAGGGAGCCGCAATCCCCAAATGGAGCCTATGTTGGAACACGTTTAATTTTGAGATTTTGAGCTTTAGATTTTTCCTCTTAGAAATAAAATTTTCACCCAAAAAGAAAAAGAAACTTAGAGATTCACCTTTTAAATTTAAAGATAAATCCATCGCTTTTTGAAAAGGCACTTACGATATCCATCATCGATTAGCTACTCTAATTTTATCAAACGGTCTTAATTATCTCTGAACTATAGAAGTTGCTTGAGTTTTAAAGAAAGTCTCTAACGTTCGCTTCGGAGCTTCGCGCTTCAATTATTCCACCAAGTCTAAATAATGAAAACCCTGAATTTCCAAAACCCGAAGATAACTGCTCGTGACTCATGGGACACGTGTCTCTTAATTTGGGTTGACACGTGGCACTTACTTTTGACATTTACATCGGATGATTCACACGTTTTCAAGTGACACATGCCACCTTTATTTTCTTGACACGTCATCAAGAATGATGTCATCTCTGCCATGTCATCTCTACCACATCACTCCATGAGATCGCCCTTCGAGAGTTATAACAAAGAGTGAGTTCACAAACCCCCGAAGTTTCAAAGAGTCGAAGTAAAGAACATTATAAAGAGTAAAAAGTGTTTTAAAGAGTTTAATAACTAAGTCTAATCACGATTAAATTTTAATTAACCACTTCGCAATTTCGAACTTCGGGAGACTTCCATCCCGTTACATTCTAAAACCCTGAATTCCCAAAATCCCGAAGGACTTCTGGAAAATTCATGGATACGTGTCACCTCTTGTTTCTTCTTTGATCATCTCTGTCATGTCACTCTATGAGATTGCCTTTCAGAGTTTTGATAAAGATTGAGTTCAAAAAGCTCACGAACCTCGAAACGTCGAAGTACTTAAGGCTAATTCAAGGTTTAAAACATGATAAAGTAAAACATAAAAGTGAGTAATAAGAGATTAACTTCTTCGTGAATTTTATCTTCGAGATATTTACACCCTAATTGTGTCCAACACTCATGAATGTTGAACTATTAACGATATGTATGATTGGATAAAGTTAACGATTTGAATTTCGATTAGCAATTTTTATTTAGCGAAGATCTTACAGATTTCTCTTGTTATGGGCAGGCTAATTTTTTGCACAACGAAAAGTTGCAAGTAAGCTTGACCTCATAATATAGTAGAGCACTGGGACCAAACATGGAAAGGTAGGGATAAGTCTTGTAGGAGCTCCAATATGATCAGGTCCGAAGTATCGTGGATCGTGAATTCTCAAGATCGACGGTCGAGGGCGATTGCGGGGGGCGAAGTTGCATGAGTTTTAATTTTGAAGGGAGGTCCCGCAATTTAAACCATGGTTTTCTCTCGAAGGTACGTGGCATTACTAGGTGAATTGTGGGAATAAAAGTGGGTTACTTCAAACCACCCCCTTGTGCCCCCAAAAAATAGAGAAACATAAAGGGACGTTGGAGCAACACTTGTCATCCAAATCATGTACCTCGTTCACCCTCCAACCTATCACACCTTCCACATTAGTTACCCTATTTACCTCACCACCTACACTTGTCCCCACGTCATCATATTCATGAGCAGTTACTCTTTCTCGTAATTGTTATCCATCACATAATGAGCCATACAGAGCTACCTTCCACATTATCATTCCCCCATATTTTCAACTAATATTATTTTTCCAGTAAATGCATCCGAAGAACAGATAGCAATGGAATCAGATGACAAGGTAAGTAAACAAATTATTATGTTGGCCTCAATGGACATGTGTGCCCAATTCAAAGAACAAAGGAAAATGAGTGTGTCTATGAGCAGGTGAAGAGACAAATGAAAGCGTCAGCTCAAATAATATCTCCGTACTATCGTTTCATTCGAATTACATTCTATTTTTAGGAGATATTGTATGAAGTCCAACAATTTTTTATTTGTGATCATTTTTGTATAAATAGATAGATTTTTCAGATCTATTTGAGGTTGCTTCTTGGCGGATGTAATAAAGAAACTCTCTTTTTGAGTATTAATACAAGTGCAGACAGGTATTCTAATTTTCGTTTAGTTTGAGTTATGTGTCTCCTCTATATTTTGATTTCTCCAAATTTATTTATGTAATTCCTTGAAAAGAGATTGATTTCAATTTAGTATTACAACTACTGTGATCATATTATACCAGTAATTCATTAGGTAAGCAGTTTTTCCTCTATATTTATTGTGAGTAAAACAAGACCTGCGTTCTGCGTGAATTACTGCATTTCATATCTTGTTCAAGGGTGCCTTCTCTACTTTTCTTCCATTGCAAACAAGGCGAGACTCATCTGCAATTGATGCCTAAATTTGTTTAACAGTTTTGTAACTTTCTTTAACACCATTTGATATTATAATTGTGACTGGGACAAAGAAATAAAACCTTTGTACTATCCTATTATTAACTTCATTGAAATATCATTTCTTATAGAACTAAAGGTAGGAAAAGCACTCATTTAAAACATTTTTTTTAAACACTCATGATGTCTGAAATTAATCTTTGAGCCTTAGGATTAATCTCAGGAACAACAGAGGGAAGGGAAACTTTGTGATTTTTTGGAGTCCCATGTAAGATGCCACATGCCAATCATACCAAAGCCACATCATCATCCATATGTTTCCCTAGTCATAATTTGTGATTTTGTTTTTCCACATAATATGCCAAGTGACATTTCAATGTCATCATCCATATTGGTATGACAATACCACGTCATGCCTTGATTTTTGCGCTCATCATTCATCGGGGTTTTAGCAACATTGGTTTTTTTTGTTATAGAGTTCTCGTGTCGATCAATCGACACCAATGAATTCATCAGCCATCATCCAAGTATTTCGTCTAGAAAACTAACTCACCACACCCAACGAATGATAGTTGTTCTACCTTAGATGCTATTGGTCATCTGATCAAATGAACAAATGCATCCAAACCGTTGATTTTGCGATCTGATGGTTTGTCCCCTCCTCATCCTTGGGTGTAATCATTGACATGTCACCTCATTTATTGGCCAATGAAATGTCGATATGTGGTGACTTAGCACCACATAGGTCTTCCATGTCTCTCCTACCTTCACCTGACTCTTGACAGACTCCTTCTCACATAATGCTAACCATATGATCAAAAAGGAAGATTAAATCTAGGTCGTCATATTTTTTATCCTATACTTCACTTCACCTCATGAATGAAGTGGGTCCTTTGTTGCGTCAACAAATGACTCCTCAAACTAGGTACCAACACATTCTATCGAAATTCCATTATGTTCCTCCATGTCACCCTCACACGTACATAGCTAATGTCACCTTTGTACAGATCTGAAAATTTACAATCAGATCGACGTTGTGTTTGGAAGATGCATGAAATTTCATGGCACCCAAACCCAACCAAACAATTGTGCATCGAGATAAACAACTCTGAAAAACCATCGATATTCACCTCCACACATAAATTTAGTCATCAAAGGTCAACCAAAGGTACTTCCACTACATTAAGCACCATTACTATGGAATATCTCTCCCCATGGCTTCAAGATTTAGTCATTAAATTACATTTTCACCAAAATTTACAGCATTATTTGCTTGGTTGAGTCTATTATCAATTGAGCACATTTTCTTGTTCATCTTGACTACTAACGAATTGAATCCTACAACACTCATTTAAAATCTAATACCAAAAGACTCAGACAACCAGTGATTACACATTAAACAAACTTTTATCAGGTAAGCTCTGCTACAGTAAATATTGGCGTTGCTTGGTAATAGGTATTCTTATGTTGTGAAATATTTGGTTTTGGAAACTTTATTAGGATGTTTTATGATCATGAATGTTTTCATGTAGATGTAATACCTCTTAGGAAATCTCCCATGTAGAGGACACCCAAGAGGCGTAGGACAAGGTCTAGTGATGTTCACGATGGTTCCACTTATGTGTCTACACGAGCATAAGAAGCCCCGATGGCCAAGAGTGCATAACCCCTCATCAAGATTTCCCCTAAGAATATTTTGAAACTTGTGCCTCCTTCTTTCCCTAGGATATTACTATATTCTACAAGCTCCCAGACTTCGATGAGTCCCTTACCAAATATTTTTTATTTCATTCTATGAGTGGTATGACACTAGTTATAAGATACTGAGTGCCTAGTGGAAGGAAGACAAGAAATTTTCAAGAGGTAAACCAGTAGGTATGCCATCTAGAGTTTAAGGGAACCATATATGTATGACATGATCCTATTATGTAGGTTGTATGGGGGAAGATATTTCTCTCAGTTCTCGGAAGCATGGTTACCTTTGGAATACTATGTGGCGATGTGGGGAAATACGTTCAATTGGGGAGGAGTCATTTCTAAACAAATTAGCTTGAAAATTTCTCAAGCACAATTCTCAAAGCCTAGGGATACCCCTTCTTTCCACATGGTCTCAATCCTCTTGGATGTTATACTATGTGCACAAAATATCTTCCTTGGGTGGTCAATTAATTGGCATATTTCTAAACCACGTGTCCATGTGTATGATCCAGATTATTTTCAGCACGAAATGAGATAAGAGATATAATAAATAAATGTACAGAGATATCTTGGACATTCAATAAATAACAAAAATGTATCAGATATGAAACCATAAACACGGAGATATAGTAATACACAATTTTATATTAATGAGAGAAAATGTACAAAGACTGTAAAATACAGAGTGAAAGACTCGCTAGAATGGTGGCAACTTATCTCTGAGAACAGATGTGACAGCTACTCGCATCTGTAAGAAGATGATTGTTACTATGAGGTTCCAAAGGCATTTTTAACATAAGTAAAATAAAAAACCCTAACCCTGGAAGATGAAAATCCAAAAGGTTTGTGGGCCCCGATGGGGTTAGTTGATACGTCAACTTCCCGGAGGCGTAACTTTTGCATACAATCTTCGTTTGGGGTGCTCGATACACCCTTGGAAAGGTATAACCAAGAAGAATGAGTTTTTACAGGTCCAGGCTAGTTCCCATGGAAATTCCTTGGACCCCAAATCCCCCAAAAAACGTGTTTCGGGCCTCAAAACGGCCCCAGAAGTTTGGAACCCGAAAAACTGCCAAGGTGGAAAAAAAAATCCAAGCCAATTGAATAGGTGGGTGGCCACCGATATCCACCTTGATCAATATTCCATCCTTAGGAATAAATGGTATCGATTGCATTGATTTCCCGGGGGAGAGCAGAAAGTGATTGTTGAATCTTAATCTTGGTGAGTTTCTTGCCTTGCTGGAGACGTCGTGTTGCTTGGTTTGTGGAAGGTGTTGGCATGTTTTATAGGAAAGCGTGTTTTTTTAATTGATGGCAAGAATAGAAGGTGAAGTAGAAGGAAGTGTAAACTCGGGAGGAGGAGCGAATAGTATGCAGATATTAAAGCTCAGAAGAGATAGCTCCTTGCACTTTCCAGAAGTGTAGTTGAGGTCCAAGTGAACGACTCACAGGATGAGCAAAGGTCGAAACCTTTGAACACTTAGAAAACCTTCTAAGTCAGAGATATCAGTAAGATCAGGAGGAAGAATGGAAATGGTCATCAAATCACCAATCCCAAATACCCGATGACCGTTATATCAACATCCAGTGACCAAAGGGAGCATGGAGGAGAAGTACAGATCTGATTCATTGGATCTGAGCATCAAGGATCAAGATTCGTTGGATCCAGAAATAAATGCATGAAGGTTAAGAATTTGGATGAGCATAGGAGAGTAGACTTGTCAAAGTCCTGAAGTCCCAAAGTAAGCAGGGACCTTCCATCATCAATACTGACAGGTGGCACACAATCTTCAACTCCGGATCAAATCACTTCGAGGATTTTTCAGTTTGAGACTTGAAAAAACCAAAGTCCGGAGAGTCAGAGATCCAGAGTAAATGACATTTGTTAGATCAATTTGAAGTGGAAGGACAATATAAGCTATAAAAGGAGCATCATATAAATATTGAGCCTTCAATCTAAGATCCTGATCAACGAACAAGATTCACTTCAGATCTAAAGATGAGAGGAGGATACACTCTGGAAATATTGAGATTTGAAATTCCTAAAATGCGAATTTATGTCAGTCGTTGGATCATTCTAAAGTGAAAGGACAGGATAAGCTAGAAGAGATTCATTTCATATAGATCAATCCATTGATCTAGGATCATGATCGATGGACAACATTCACTTTGGATATAAAGATGCGAGGAGGTTACACTACGGAAAGTTTGAGATTTGAAAAACTCGAAGCCTGAAAATCTGAAATGAATAAGTACCATCAGATCTAGGGAACATACGATGATCATTCGATCAAGGAGATCTATGTTAGCAGACCATGTTAGCAAGGACACATGGCAGACCACGTCAACAAGACTACGTCAGTAAGGACACGTGGTGTAATCAGACAATGACAAGTGTCAAGTTGATTCGGCATTTCAGGCACGTACAAATCACAAATCTGAGTGACATGTGGTTGACACTCGGCTTGTTCCATGTCATGAAGTGACGTAAGAAAGTGACGTCACTTAGAGAGTTTTACTTCAGGAGTTTCACCACCACCACGAAAGATAGAATTTTGAAGTCTCGAAGGCCAAAGTTGCAAAGGGTCGAAGTGTCGAAAGGCCAAAGGGTCGAAGTCGCGAAGAGCCAAAGTGTTGAAGTCCCGAAGTGAACGAGGACCGTTGATTCAAGGAGGACACATGCCAAGAATCTATGGACTCTAGATAAAACAGTTTTGGGAGACCATCAAGGTTCAGAATTGAAATCTCTGAAGTGCGGAGACCTGAAGGAGATATCTTTCGTTGATCTCTTCCATGGACTCTAGGTGAAATGCTTCGGGAGAAAGTGAAGTTTGAGAATTGAAAGGCCCGAAGGCTGAACTCATGGAAGAAATCTTGATCGTCGATTGAAGAGGACAGACATCAGCAGATATTCCATTCTGGAAGATATCCAGTCAGCAGCAACAGGGTTTGAGATTTGAAACTCCTGGAGCCCGGATCATGAAATAAATCTGAGTTGTTGATATAGGAAGGTGAGATATGGTCTACAGACTTGAGAGGACAGATCTGAACTGTCTGTTAAGGAGCACTGTCAAAATCATGAGATCGACGGTCGTGCTCCATTGTGGGGCTAGAACATGTTCGAGTCTTAATTTTTCGTGAGCAGGTCGCAATTGAAACCACGGTTTTGGAGAAAGGATGTGTGGAGGCTTGTAGTGAATTGCGAGGTGAAAAGTGGGTTTCCCTCAAACCGCCTATGGACGCGCTCGTAATCATGTATTCACGTAAAGTTCATATTCCAAGGTCATATCGTGAAAAGGAGCTAGCGCTCACTAAACAGAGCTTGGAAGTGCCTTTAGAATAGGCATATGGTCACCGCCATAGGTCACGTGAAGGAAGGGGCTTAGAAGCCAAAGAAGCCATAATTTACTGGTTGTAACTGACAGAGAAGACAAAGAGTTTTGACTTCCAAAGAAGATAAGGAATCTCATCATAACGCCCACTGATGATGAACACATGGGGCATAACCGCCAGAGAAGATGAAGAGGTGTTATGATGATCAAGCAGAGGACTCAACCAGGGATGATTTTAAGAATGGAAATTTATTTTATAATGTAGAAACCTTGGCAAATCTTACTAATCCTTCATATGCCAAATATAAATGATTGGTGATATTTTTGTTAAAATATTCAAATTTCTAAGGATTTTGTATAGTTTTTATAAAATTTTGGCGATTTTTAAGGTAAAATAATTTTATCCTATAGAATTTGGGCGAATCATTTTTAAAATAGGGAATCTCATTTTTGGAAAAACCATGGAAAATTAGCCCATGAGAGAAATTTGTCCCCTAAAATCATCCATGGACTCGACGTAAGAAAAACATGAAGAACAGAGGAGAGAGGGGATTCACTGGAAATCAAAGGTGTATGGAGGTCGAGAGGAGTGAACAACCTGAAGGGAAGAACAGTGGCATAGTGAATAACATGTGAAGGCATAGTGCATAGAATAGAGATGGTGCATAGAGAATAACATGTAGTAGAACAGAAAGCGCAAGGGGGGCGAGGAGTGAGACACTATTGTTCTCTGTTATACAGGTTGGTTCCTGTGTAACTAGAAGTTGGTGCTTCCATCCAATTGGTGTTGGAACACTCAGGGAGTTGGTGCTTCCTTCTAGTGGGTGCTAGAGAAACCAGGGAGTTGGTGATTCCTTCTAGTGGATGCTAGAAAAACCAGAGAGTTGGTGCTCTCAGCAATTTGTTGCTTGTAAAATAGAGGTGGTAGCCTCAAAGGGAGTTGGTGCTCCTAATAATGATAATGTAAAGAAAATAAATATTACTTATCATATCAAGAAGAAGAGGTTTTTCCCTTTATGGTTTTCCTCGGGATATATCTATCTCTGTATATTTCATGTGTGTGATTGAAGTTTAATATTTTTTTTCTTACTTCCCTGCATCATTGTGATCGTCATTGAGTGTTATGTAAGGAGTTTAAAATGTGCATAATTGTTTAAGCATAGTAACAACTGATTCAC
>JZKD02S1343236.1:73807-123347 GCA_000966675.3 Picea glauca
CCTCTCAGTTTTCCAACAATTGGTATCAAAGAAGGTTCCTTTTTTCTAAGGGTAGATCCTAGAGATTAAACATCACTAGCCATGAAGGAGCTTCAACCAATAATTCCCCCCTGTTCAATGGAACAAACTTTACCTTCTAGAAAGTTAGAATGAGAACCTACATAATGGATTTAGGTGAAGATGTTTAGGATGTGGTCGAGACTAGTTATGTAAAGCCAGTTGTACTAGCTTCTAAGGATGAAAAGCTAGAATTCAACTTCAACACAAAGGCTATGAATTCTATTTTGAGTGGGATTGCAGTTTGTAAAAGTTATGCACTTAGAATCTACCAAAGAAATGCGGGACAAACTCATTAGCAGTTATGAAGGTAATGGGAAGGTAAAGGATGTCAAGCTTCAAACCTATAGATTACAGTTTGAACAACTAAAGATGAAAGAGGATGAAACTGTTGGGAAGTACTTTCTGAGAGTTGAAGAACAAGTAAATGAAATAATAAGAATTGGTAATAAAATTGAAAATGTCTCTTTAGTTCAGAAAATTTTGAGATCTCTGCCAGATAGGTTCAACCCAAAGGTCTCTTCTATAGAAGAACTTAATGATCTAAAAGCTATGTCTATTGACCAACTCCTAGGAACTCTGACGGCCTATGAAATGAGGATAGGTAAAGATAAACCCACCTCTAGAGAAGCATCATTTAAAGCAGATAAGAATGAGGATTATGAGCCTGATGAAATTGAAGCAAAATTTGTGAGAAGACTAAAGAAAGGATTAGGCATGTACCAAGGAAAATTTCCCTTCAAATGTTTTAACTTTGGAAAGATAGGTCACTTTGCATTTAAGTTTCCACGCAAGAAGAAGGATCATAATTCTGAAGGTGAAAATAAGTACAAACCCAAGACTTTTGGTAAAAACAAAATTTTATGTGTAAACAATGATGACTCTTCAGAAGACACAGATAGTGACTCTTCCTGTGAAGAAAAGGTTAATGATTTTATGTTGATGGAAAAAGAGCATTATGATAATAAAATCACAGGAAGTGATGTTGAAGATGAAGAATTCGTGGTTGAATTGGAAGGAGAACTCATCAGTGCTCTAGAAGAAATTGCTAGACTCAGATCTAAGAAGAAAAATAAAAAACATTTGTTGATACAATTTGAGAAAGACAATAAAGAACCTGATGAAAACTTTTCCCTGCTAAAAGTGAAATTAGAAGAGGCAAAGAAAATAGAGGAAATTCTAAAACAACAGTTATCAAAAAAGAAGGCAAGATGTGAAGCCTTGGAAGAAGAGGTAGTAAAAACTAGAAAAGAGATTGAAAAGTTTAAAACATTGTATCTCCAAAATATTCCAAGCATTAAAGCAACAAAACAACTAAATGACATTGTGAGAAAATAGAGATCTCCCTTGTTGAATACTGGTTTAGGCTATGTAAATGGTTCAAGCAACAAACAGCCAGAAAGCAAAGAGCCAGTAAAGATGATCAAGTTCTAGGTCAGCAGACAATCAGACCATGAGAGTACTCGGTCGCCAAAAGTTAATAAAGACAAGATGATCCCTGATCAAAAACAAAGAGATCAGAAGTTGGAGCAACAAATTCCAAGAAAAAGGCCATCCTTCAGGTACCAAAATTTCTTCCATGGTTATTGTTTTTACTATTCTAATTTTGGTCATAAGATTGCAAATTGTCAAATTAAGTTTAGAGACATGCAACTGGGGAGGTCAAGAAATAAACAATCTTTACAACATAGAACTAAGCATCCAATGAATCGACAACGTAGCATCAATAAATTTGACCTACTTAACAATGAGATCGAATGTTATAACTGTCATAACTTCAGCCACAAAGTTGCAAACCACCATCTGAAGAAGTACAAGGCAGATTCAAGGATAAATCATTTAGCTATAAATGCTAGCACATGGAAAAAGAATGATAGTGAAAAGTGTGGTCAAGTACTTTCAGCTCAAAACAATAAGACCCCTGGTATATAGACAGTGGATTTTCCAAGCACATGACTGGAGACAAGGATAAGTTTTTGTCTATAAGTAAAAGCAAAACTGGAAATGTAACCTTTGGAAATGATGAATCAGGTAAAATCAATGGCAAAGGGATGGTGAGTTTGAGTGATGATAAAGGAAAATCCTAGGATGTTCTGCTTGTAGATGGGCTAAAACATAATTTTCTCAATGTAATTCAAATGTGTGACAGAGGATGTGAGGTGGTGTTCACTTCCAATTATTGTAAGATAAATTCTATAAACTCAGGACAAGTGGTGGCTAAAGGCATAAGGACAGAAAATAATGTATATGTGCTGAAAGAAGATAAATAAGAGTGTCATATAAGAAAACATGATGAAAGCTAGTAATGGCATAGGAGACTTGGACATCTAAACTTTGACCACTTAATCAAGATCAAAAATCTTGAGGTAGTAAAATATCTTCCAAGAATATCAAAGCCACAAGAATTTGTGTGTAAACCTTGCCAAGTAGGAAAGCTATCTAGGACACAATTTAAATTTAAGAGCTCTACTTCAACAGAGAAACCACTCCAATTAGTTCATATGGATTTATGTGGACCATCAAGACATGAAGGCATGGGGAAGGAAAACTACTTTATGTTGATCATTGATGATTACTCCAGACTTAATTGGGTTTCTTTTCTCAAAGAAAAAGCTAAAGCATTTGAGAAATTTAAAATATTTAAGACTTTAACGAGAATCAAACATGCAACAGATTAAAGGTTATAAGATCATACAAAGGAGGAGAATTTATGTCAAGTGATTTCAAGAAATTTTGTGATAAACATGGGATCAAAAGAGAATACACAATCCCAGGAACTCCACAACAAAATGGAGAAGTTGAGAGGAAAAACATAATAGTTCATCAAATGGCCAGGTCAATGATGAATGAGAAGAACATTGGTCAAACCTATTGGGTAGAATAAATACATGCAGTAATCCATATTCTTAACAAATCTCACCTTAGACCACACAGTGACAAGACTCCTTATTAATTGTGGCATGGAAGACTTGCTACAATCAAACACTTCAAAGTCTTTGGGAGTAAGTGCTACATAAAGAATAATAATGAAAAACTTGGAAAGTATGATGACAGGGCTTATGAAGGCATCTTCTTAGGGTATGCTACAAACAGTAAAGGATACAGATGTTATAATAAGAGGATGCATAAATTGGTTGATTGTTTTGACATAAAAGTTGATGAAGGAGTACCAGAAAGAGAGGAGAGCAATATTGAATCAACAACAGAGGATATAGTTGAAGTTGAAGATAAACAGGCCCAATAATATGAAAAATAAGACTCTGAGTCAGATGAAGATACAAACACTTAGGCAGACTCAAATCAACAGACAACATCAAATCCTTCCTCCATAATTACTCAAAAGAATCATCCCGAAAGTTAGATAATTGGTGAGAAAGACAAAGGTGTACAAACCAGGGGAAGGATAATCAAAGACACCAAGCAATCACATATAGCCTTCATATCCATGGTGGAATCCAAGAACTTCAATGAAGCCAGTGAAGATGAAAATTGGTTAAAATCAATGAAGAGGAACCAGATCAGATTAAGAAGAACAATACATGGGAGCTTGTTCCTAGACCTGTAGATAAGAATGTAATTGGCTCCAAATTGGTGTTTATGAATAAAATAAATGAACAAGGACAAATTGTTAATAATAAAGCTAGATTGGTCTATAAGGGGTATGCACAAGTTGAAGAACAAGATTTTGTTGAAACTTTTGCACCAGTGGCAAGATTGGAAGCCATCAGAATGGTTTTGCCCTATGCATGTCATAAGAAATTTAAAGTATATCATATGGATGTTAAGTTATCGTTTCTTAATGGATACCTAGACGAAGGAGTATACATGGAGAAACCTAAAGTATTTTCACTGATAGATAATCCGAACTATGTTGCAGACTCAAATCAACAGACAACATCAAATCCTTCCTCCAGAATTACTCAAAAGAATCATCCCGAAAGTCAAATAATTGGTGAGAAAGACAAAGGTGTACAAACCGGGAGAAGGATAATCAAAGACACCAAGCAATCACATATAGACTTCATATCCATGTTGGAACCCAAGAACTTCAATGAAGCCAATGAAGATGAAAATTGGTTAAAATCAATGAAGAGGAAGCGGATCAGATTGAGAAGAACAATACTTGGGAGTTTGTTCCTAGACCTACATATAAGAATGTAATTGGCTCCAAATGGGTGTTTACGAATAAAATGAATGAAAAAGGACAAATTGTTAATAATAAATCCAGATTGGTCTATAAGGGGTATGCACAAGTTGAAGAACAAGATTTTGTTGAAACTTTTGCACCAATGGCAAGATTGGAAGCCATCATAATGGTTTTGGCCTATGCATGTCATAAGAACTTTAAATTATATCCAATGGATGTTAAGTTATATTTTCTTAATGGATACCTAGATGAAGGAGTATACATGGAGCAACCTGAATGATTTTCACTGACAGATAATCCGGACTATGTCTGTATGTTGAAAAAGGCATTATATGGACTGAAACAGGCACCACGAGCCTAGTATCATAGACTGGACAAATTTCTACAAGACAAAGGGTTCAAGAAAGGTATTGTTTATAGTAATCTATATATAAAGTCTGAAGGTGATGATTTATTAGTTATTGTGATTTATGTAGGTGACATTATATTTGGATGCACTATTGACCTTTCAGTTCAGTGGTTTCCTAATTCAATGCAGACTGAGTTTGAGATGTCTATGATAGGAGAACTGTCATATTTTCTTGGTTTACGAATCAATCAGAGTTCTGGAGGGATATTTATCTCTCAAGAACAGTATTTGAAAGAGATGTTAAAGAGGTTTCAGATGGAATATTCCTCTCATGTTAGTACACCTATGGTGGTTGGTTGCAAGCTCAGTAAAGATGATATTTCACCTGATGTTGATCAAATAACATATTGATCAATGATAGGCAGTCGTCTGTACATCACAACATCCCGTCCTGATATAATGCAGGTTGTTGGAATGGTAGGTCGTTATCAATCTTCCCCTAAACAAAGTCAATTAGTTGTTGTCAAAAGGATATTCAAATATTTGAAGGGTACAATGACTTATGGTCTTTGGTATCCTAGAAATCAGAAGTTACAATTAACTGCATATTCAGATGTTGATTAGGAAACGATTTGGATGAGAGAAAGATAACCAGTGGAGGTGCATTCTTCTTAGGTAATTAGTTAGTAGCATGGATTATTAAGAAGCAAAGATCTATTTCATTATCAACTACAGAGGCAGAGTACATTGATGTTGCTACTTGCTACACTCAGATTTTATGGATGATACAAACTCTTTCATATTTGAAGGTAACTTATATTAATCTGATTCCACTTCAATGTGATAACACTAGTGCCATTAGTGTCTCAAAAAATCCTATTCTCCATTCAAAGACAAAGAATATCCCAATAAAGTATCATTTTCTCAAAGAGAAAGTTACAAACAGAGCTGTTCAGCTGAATTATATTCCTTCCACAGAACAAATTAGATGCATCTTTACTAAACCCCTAGCCAAAAAACCTTTTGAATATCTTCGTCAGAAGTTGGGTGTCATCATTTCTCTCACCTAAGAGATTCCATCCTATCAGAGGGATTATGTGTTGGTTGAATATCTGATACCTCCGTAAGGTACTACAACAACTCAAGGGGATCATGTTTTTTCTTTGACATTGATGTTAAAGGGGGATAAAAGGAGTGGTTTGGATGCTACAGTTGGAGGTCCAAGAAGAATAACGCAGCCTTTTAGGGTTGCCATCAATGCCAAAGGGGGAGATTGTTGGCATGTTTTACAGGAAAGCGTGTGCTTGTCATTGATGGAAATAACAGAAGGTGGAGCAGAAGGAAGCATAAACTCAGGAGGAGGAGCGAACAGTATGCAGAGATCAAAGCTCAAAAGAGATAGCGCATTGCACTTTCCAAAAGTGCAGTCGAGGTCCAAGTGAAGGAATCGCAAAATGAGCAAAGGTAAATACCTTTGAACACTTAGAAAACCTTCTAATTCATTGATATTAGTAAGCTCAAGAGGAAGAACGACAGTGGTCGTTGGATCACCAATCCCGAATACCGTTAGATCATCATTCAGTGACCATAGGGAGTGCATAGGAGAAGTAAAGTTCTAATCCATTGGATCTGAGCATTGAGGATCAACAGTCATTGGATCCATAAATAAATGCACGAAGGTTAAGACTTTGGATGAGCATAGGAGGGAATACTTGTCAAAGTCCCAAAGTCTCTAAGTAAGCAAGGACCATCCATCATCAATACTAACAGGTGGCACACGATCCTCAACTACGGAGCAAATAGCTTTGAGTATTTTTCAGTTTGAGACTTGAAAAACCTGAAGTCCAGAGAGCCGGAGAGACAGAGTAAACAAAACCATCAAATCAGTTTGAAGTGGAAGGACAGGATAAGCTAGAAAAGGAGTATCATCGAAAGATAGAGCCGTCAATCTAAGATCCTGATCAACGAACAAGATTCACTTCAGATCTAAAGACATGAGGAGGATACGCTCTGGAAATATTGATATTTGAAATTCCTAAAATGCAAATTTCCATCAGTCGTTGGATCATTCTAAAGTGGAAGGACGGGATAAGCTATAAGATCTACATCATAGACATATTGATCCATCGATCTAGGATCATGATCGACAAACAACATTCACTTCAGATATAAATATGCGAGGAGGTTACACTCCAAAAAGCTTGAGATTTGAAAAACTCAAAGCCCAGAAATCCAAAATGAATAAGTACCATCGGATCTAGGGAACATACGATGATCGTTAGATTAGGGAGATCTACGTTAGCAGACCATGTCAACAAGGACACGTAGTAAACCACGTCTGCAAGGACACGTGGCACAATCAGAAAATGACAAGTGTCAAGTTGATTCGTCATTTCAGGTACGTGAAAATCACAAATCTGAGTGACACGTGGTAGACACTCAACTCGTTCCACATCATCAAGTGATGTAAGCAAGTGACGTCACTTCAGGAGTTTTACTTCAGAAGTTTCAACACCACCACGAAGGATAGAGTTCTGAAGTCCCGAAGGCCGAAGTTGTGAAGGGTCGAAGTGTTGAAGGGCCAAAGGCATAAAGTCGCGAAGAGTCAAAGTGTCGAAGTCTCGAAGTGAACGAGGACCATTGATTTGAGGAGAACATGTAGAAGGAATCTATGGAATACGGATAAAATAATTATGGGAGAGCGTGAATGTTGAGAATTGAAATCTTCAAAGTCCAGATACCCGAAGGATATCTCGAATGTTGATCCGAGAGGGACATGCGTCATTAGATCATGGAATCTGGGTGAAATGCTCTGGGAGCAAGTGGAATTTGAGAATTGAAAGGCCCGAAGGTCGAAATCACAAAGGAAATATTGATCGTCGATTGAAGAGGACAGATGTCAGTAGATATTCCATTCTAGAAGATATCCATTCAGCAGCAATAAGGTTTGAGATTTGAAACTCCCGAATCCCAGATCACGAAGTAAATATCAGTCGTTGATGTAGGAAGGTGAGATCTGGTCTGAAGACTTGAGAGGAGAGATTTGAAAAATCCATTCAGGAGCACTGTCAATATCATGATATCGACGGTCGTGCTCCATTGCAGCCCTAGAACATGCTTGGGTCTTGATTTTTTGTGAGCAGGCCACAATTGAAACCACTGTTTTGGAGAAAGGACATGTGGAGGCTCGTAATGAATTGCGGGGTGAAAAGTGGGTTGCCCTCAAACCGCCTATGAACGCGTCCACAATTGCTTGGTCACGTGAAGTTCATATCCCAAGGTCATATCATGAAAAGGATCTAGCGCTCACTAAATGGATCTCAGGAAGTGCCTTTAGAATAGGCATATGGTCATCGCCAAAGGTAACGTGAAGGAAGGTTCTTAGAAGCCAAAGAATCCATAATTGACTGGTTGTAACTGACAGAGAAGACAAAGAGTTTTGACTGCCAAAGAAGCTAAGGAATCTCATCATAATGCCCATTGATTATGAACCCATGGGGCATAACCACCAGAGAATATGAAGAGTTTCTATGATGATCAGGAAGAGGACTTGACGTAAGAAAAACATGAAGAACGAAGGAGAGAGGGGATTCACTAGAAAGCCAAGGTGTGTGGAGGTCAAGAGGAGTGAAAAACCTGAAGGGAAGAAAAATGGCACAGTGAATAACATGCGAAGGCATAGCGCATTGAATAGATATGGTTCATAGAGCATAAAATGAAGTAGAACAAAAAGAGAGAGGGGGACGAGGAGTGAGACACTGATGCAGGCAGAGTAGAGCAGTGTAACAGAACAATGATGATACTGGTAAGCCATAGATAAATGTTGTATCACTGTGATAAATTTGAAAAAGAAAATATTTATATTTCAGGGTGGTAGGGAGGTGCTAGGGAGGAATGTTGTCCTCAGAAGTTTCAAGTGGGTGCTTGAACACAGGGAGTTGTAGCTTCCATCTGGTTGCAGCTAGAAAAATTAGGGTGGCAGGGTGGTACAAGGGAGAACTATTTTTCTCTTTTATACAGGTTGGTGCCTATGTAACTAGAAGTTGGTGCTTCCATCCAGTTGGTGTTGGAAAACTCAGGGAGTTGGTGCTTCCTTCTAGTGGGTGCTAGAGAAACCAAAGAGTTGGTGCTCTCAGCAAGTTGTTTCTTGTAAAACAAAGGTGGTAGCATCAAAGGGATTCGGTGCTTCTAAGAATGAAAATGTAAAGAAAATAAATATTACTTATCATATCAAGAAGAAGAAGTTTTTCCCTTTATGGGTTTCCTCAGGAAATATTTGTCTCTGTATATTTCATGTGTGTGATTGATGTTTAATATTCTATTGCTTACTTCGATGCATCATTGTGACCGTCATTGAGTGTTTTGTAAGGATTTTAAAATGGGAACAATTTTTTAAGAACAGTGACAATTGATTCACCCCCCCCCCCCTCAGTTGTCCAACAGAAGGTTGTCACAAACTTGTTGTGGTGGGGTTGAATCCGTTCAACTATTCAGGCTACCTGAGATGACTGTGTGAAGAAGGAATTTGTGTGCTTTGTTGCAATATTGTTGAGCTTATTCTGTTGGATAGAAGGTGCTTGGTTCGATACTATAGTGGTTGCAGTATCCTTTTTTTCACCTTTAGAAAAGATTGTGAAGAAGTTGAATTTTGTAGTATGAGATACTACCTTGCGGCAATGTTTAGGTGGAACAGTAGTCGAAAATACCTATGGTATTCTTTAGAGATGACCCCCTAGAGAAACAATGACACTGTGGGGTTGGGACTCATAAACAGCATGGTGCTTCCATATATATGGTTGGACCAAGAGAACATCACATATATCCAGTGGGGAAACATCACATAATACCTCATCCTTGAAGGGATGGGTGTCATATGACAATCGACACTATTGGCTGACATGGAGATCTCATCCCTGGCGAAGCCACCCAATGTTGAATGGTTGTGGGTATGGTGTTGTAGACAATCCCAACTATTTGACGACCTCTGTTGAGAAGAGGTTCTTCTGGATTTTTATATCAACAATAAAATGCAGCAGGATCCCCTTCACCCACATATTTGAATGAAAAAGGCACTCCACCTCTTCGGGATCTGTTGGTTCTTCTGGTTGAATTGTTGCGATCATGACAATAGCAGTGGGGTCTGTGTCAATGATCTATCTGTTAGCACATAAACTTGTCAAGGTATTGAGAGTTGTGTTTTCTGCCTAGGTATGTAATTTTGTCTGTCTTTCCTCCCTATGTAGACCCGATTGTAAATTTTTCCTCTCGGCTTGTAGTTTTCCTTCTGTTTTCCTTCATCCAATTGATCAACCTGTTTTTCTTGTCAAATCACCTGAAAGATATTGTCCATAAGCCTTTCTTTTTTCCCTAGGGTCAAGCATTTCTCCCTTTGCCTCTATCAATAATCCTCTTATTCTCCTCAAGCCTCCAGTCAGTCACCCAAGTAATTGTTCACATGCCACAGTCACGACCACCAAGCACAACACTTGAAGTGGTTTGATGTAGACGCAAATCAAGAGAGTGGGAAAAGATCAACTTTCAACGGCAGAGATCCCTCGAGCCGATCAGATCGATGGCCATTGGGTGATCTGGATCATAAAATTGCACCAATTTTAGCGTCAAACAGAGGTGCGAAGTCACAAGGTCAATCCTAGTCGTTGCTACGGGGAAGGACGTGTGGCACAAGATTATCATTTCATGGTTTTGCGAGATGGAGCGGTCAAGGATAAAATTCATCAGAACTCATGAAGTGAAAAATCTCGAAAAGATCGCAGTCATTGATCAAAAGAGAGATCTAGAGCATTGGATCACCTTTTTGTGATTTCATGAGTCAGGAAAGTAGGAGGGCGAATTTTGAAGACTCGCAACATGTGAAGTTCCGAAATGATCTTAATCATCTATTCCAAGAGGACACGTGGCGCAAGATCAGCATGAATAAATTCATTTCAAGGAAGATGAAAAGGGAATTGTTGATAGGGGAGGTCCCAAAATGCCAATACAATCTGGGTCGTTCGATAAAAAGAGATGCATGTCGCGTGATTCGAGCATCATGATTTCACAACTCAAATTTTTGAGAACGAAGCACATCATGAGTTCATGAAACACAAAATCATGGCACACCTATGTATCAGGCCCACAAGCACAGCCCAGCTCATATGAGAAGCAAGGCCAATGAGAATCAGGCACCTATTAAGTAGAGGGTGCCTGAAGTTGTTCGATGAGATGATCATGGCCATCAGTTTCGAGAAAAATCTATCCATTGATCTGGATGGGTCATTTCGTGACTTCGAGCATCGGGATTTTGAATTCAAGGGGAGAGAAAAATCCCGAGATTTCATAAGGATAAGCACTAGGTCAAGACCTGCGATCGCATAGGACAAAGGAAGTGGAGCTGCACAAAGAATAAAAGCGTCTAATTTGGTCACAAAGAAGTATCCAGCGTAGTCTCGATGCACCAAGGTTAATCCAAAGGGAGTGTGAGCTCAACTAGAACATTCATGGGTGTCAAGCCTCGTTCTGATCCCAAGGAAGGTAGTTAATGAAAGCGGGGAAAGTGGTTGAAACCTTGTTTCACCACATAAATGGAAATCATGGAAATTCCGACCGTGGAGGCCAGGCTGTCAGCCAAAAGTTCACCTTTCATGGATTTGCTTGTGAATCCCATACAGATCTGATCTTGAGTCTGACAGAGGAATGTAAGTGTAGTTTGACACGTTAGGATGCAGTCGCCAAGCCTTGAATGTAGTGACCAGAGCACGCTTTTGAAGGGAGCAAGTTTCTTTGAGTATAAATACTTACTTGTAATATTTTGTTAGGGTCTATGGTAGAGCAAAGCTCCTATATTGTAAAATTTTAATGAAGCTTCTGGTTTTTATGTTTATGTTCTGTAATTGAGACTTTTTGTTTAATGAAAATTAGTTTCCTTTCCTCTCTTTGTAACGACTGTGTTAGAACACTCGGGCATGGAAGATCCAGCCGAGGATAGTTGTGTTTGTGTGATGTATGTTTTGATCACATTGACATCACTGCCAATTTTAATCAGTTCTCTATGTTTCTTTCCTTCCAACCCTGAATGACCCGGGCATGGATGATCTAGTCGGGAAGTTGTTATTGAATTGTGATGTATGTTTGATTTCAGTTAATAATAATTTCATTCAATTCCTTGTAGCTCTGAGCCAAGAATATATTTTCTTCTTATTTTTTCTCTCATTTGGCTGCTGGAAGACCATATGTCCATAGAAAACCACTTCATTCTCCTTAAGTTATTCCCCTACTCACCACTGTACAACAAATCACTGACTGAAGTTAGATTAAGATTGCATCTGCCTATGCATGTTAACCCATTTTTATGAGTTAAAGCGATATAATCCTGAGACTTTTTCCATTAGACCACCCTTAAATTTATTCATTGTGACATACAAACTGATGGGTATCAGGTTTACCCTCTCCGCAATTGGAGGGTGACTTTTTGTGCTAACATTTTTGGCGCTGCTACTGGGGAGGAAATTGAATATTTTCCCTGGGATTGAACGATAAAAGTTACTGGTGTTGAACGTGCATCAGAACTTAATACATCGAAGATTGCAACTATGCACTTGGAGACTCCCCTGTGGTGAATCCATTGGCGTGAATCCACTGGTGACTCCACTGTTTCAGTCATGGCTTCTAGAGGTAGACATAAAAGGTCCACTCCGCAGTTTCCTTTAGCAACCCCTGAAGCTGACCCAGAGAAAATTGTCAGAAAGGGAAAGGCCCTTTGACAAGGTACTTCTACTGCTGAACCAGGTATTTCTGACGATTTTTACTGTCCTCCTTTAGAAACTCCAATATCTGCTTCACATTTACCTATCATATCTTCTGCTGGAGTTTCCCGAACTTTGAATTTTGGGAGTGTGCCTATTGAATTTTCCCCTCCTGGTCTGGGATTGGAAGGAAAAATCCTTGTCACTCCTCTCTTCCCTGAAGTTGTACCGTGGTTTAGACTTAGTTCCTCGGAAGATTTTCCTACCCCGTTCTTTATCACTCCTCCTCCTGTTAGAGTTACTGATTTTGAAGAAAGGGAACCTATGTTCCCTCTAGCCCTATAGACTTCCCTCTAAATCCTCTGTTGTTTCCATTTCTTCCTAGAAGCTCAGTTCCAGTCTCCCATGTTCAATCTACTTCTCCTCCTAGTTATCCTCCACCTATCATCCCTATGGCAGGTGCTAATCCACCTAGAAACATGATGGATGCCATAGTGGTTGTGAGATATGCCCCTCTAGTCCTACCTCAGCCAATGAATTCCCTCCCTACTGGAGATTGCCTTAAGTACATGCCTAAATTCATTGGAGAGGAAGGCATCACTGCTAAAGAGCACCTTGGTTCTTTCTATAGTTATGCAAACAATCTGAATATTGAAAACAAGGATGTCTGGATGAGATTATTTGCCCATAGCCTTTATGGTGAGGTTAGGAAATGGTCTAGGGGATTGACGCTTGGATCCATTACTGAAATTTAGGCCTTAGATGATGTCTTATTGAGGCAATGGGGGGATTAAAAAGACTTTATGTATTATATCATAGAGTTTGGGTCCCTAAAGAGAAAGGAGGGAGAATCGGTCTCTTATTTCTCCAAAAGATTCAACAAAATGTACAATAAGATCCTTGCCGAGATAAAGCCTACAAAATCCTCTGCCAAAATCACTTATGCTAGTGCTTTTGAACATGATTTTTTCCTCCTGTTAAGAGAAAGAAGAGCCACTTCCTTGGCTCATACGAAAGATGAAGTCCTGGAAGTAGAATCCAATGTGTTGGTAGTTGACAGACTTAGGAATAAAGTTGACAAAGACAGAGGAAGGTGGATATCTGAGGCCTCAACTTCTGGTTCTTCTACATCCCACCCTCAGGTGGATGAGTTGACCAAGATGGTGAAAACTATGTCTGCAGAAATGGAGAAGATGAAATTCGAAGGGAAACAAGGTTATAAGAATGTACAAAATGTTGATAATAGAACCAAATTCAAATGACCAAACAATGCCCCTCAAATACTCTCTAGAGAGCCCAGAGGCAGAGATAGGGATGATCAGAAAATCCAAACCCCTCTCCAAAATAACCTTGTTTTTTATGAAGAGAGGGAGGGAGAAGAGATTGATCTTGAAATCCATTTCCTTGAAGACACCTCCCCATTTCCCCATTTGACTCAAGCTGCATACGAGTATTCTCTCATGGATATCTAATTAAATGAGTTAAGTAAGGGGGAGAAGGCAAATAGCAGTCCCAATAAATATAATCTCAGGTCCAAGAAGAAAGAATGGAATTCTGACGTCCCTGATCAACATTCCAGAATAGAGAAGTCTGCCAAAGATGCAGCAAACATCAACAAGGAGAAGAAATCACAGAACCCCCCACTAGCAGCCAAAGGTCTTCTCCCAGAGGTAAAATAAATTATGAATCCCCTCTCCTATTTTAACTTTGAGTATGAAATTCAGAAGATTAGGATTCATGTCCCCCTTTCAGAGCTGGTCAAGCATGAGGAATTTAAAAGATCCCTATTTTTATCTCCTAAAATAGCACTGTCAAGTTTTCGATTTTTAGGTGATAGAAACAGGTCAAAAAATTCATTTCAAAATTTTTGAGGTATGTTATATGGTCTGATTTTTGGATGTAAACTTGGAAGAAGTATCATCTTTAGTCTTGGCATTCAAATTTACAAATCTCAGGTTTTCGGTGGTTAAAAGGGGTTAAAAAATGGCTCTTAACCACTGAAAGTCGTGGTTTTTGCTGGTTAAGAAGCAGAAATAAAAGGCCCATTAACCACCGAAAACGTTTCTATGCGCAAAGGACAAACTCATGATTTCCCATGAGCCAGATGTCAAGTGAGCATGATCATCACTTATAATCGCCGAAAGTCATGTCAAATGGTGAGCTCTTCAGGTCATTGATGAATTAATACCGAAATGTACTCTCAGCCTTCATCTATTAGATTGCCATTAAGTTTCGGCGAGGCACAGAAACTCATATGAGATTTCGCATAATAGAAAGGATACATCACGTGGATTTTCAATACTACCAGCCACAGGATTACAAGATCATGATGATTTATTTTTAGCTCTGTTTAATTTCCATTTAATTTCATTTTGAATCCGAGAGTTGTCATCTATATCACAATCCCGTGATTCTCTCAACCAAGCACATTAGCAGATTTCATAATCTCGTTCACTATGGCAAGCTGGTGATTAAAGTCTCAAGTTCAGCAATCGATCAATCATCCTGGTGTCAAACCGAATCATTCAACCTAGTCATTAGGTAGTTTCAATTCGGTCATATTTCGATTCTATATTGTCTCTTACCTGGAAATAAGTCTTGGCTTAATTTTAGTTTACTGGTTGTTTGAATCAAGTTTTGGTTAAATCATGATGCTGAGTCATACCTATGGTCATTATTCTTACTCTGAATTATATACCTTGTTCCTAAATTAGCTATGAGTTAAATCCATTGTCATCAATTATGTTATCGAATTATACTCTTTGTTTGATGAGTCACACCTTCTGTTCATCGAGCCATACCATACCTTGACCTGTTCCTAAAGTTTTGAGCTTTGTCCCCATTTTCATGCATATTCTCCTAATTGACAGCAACACATTAGCATTTCTAAAAAATCTCAAAATCTGGACCAGCCCTAAGGGCTGAACTTGATGGGGTTTGGTACCTAGAAACTTACCCGGAGCTGGCAGAATTCTTCAAACAGGCTGGGGTATTTTCGTATTGTGAAAAATTAACCAATTTTCATCAACAAGTGGTCGAGTCTTTTGCCATTTCTTATTATGGGAGGTCTACTAAAATATGAAAGGAGGAGTTTATCATTGATGAAGGTGCCATTACTGAGTATACAGGTCTACCCAGGTCGGGGGATTGTTGGTTTAAATCAACTGTTCCTTCAAATATTGAGTTTAGGTCATATATGTTGCCTATTCACAAAGAGCTTATCTGGAAAAAGGATATTCCAATGTCTTTCTTGGAACCAAAGTGGCAGTCCTTGTTGAAAGCAATATTTGTTTACATAACATGCGAAGGGAGATATAGCAGAGTGATGTTTTATCACTTCAACCTTCTAAACCATTTCAGAGGCTGAGAACCTATAAATCTTCCTTTTTATCTGCATAAGGCTCTCACCAAAATGGTGAGACAGGTTAAGGCTAAGCCCACTAAGGTGGCAAGCAGGTTGTCCCATCAAGGATTCATCACTCTTATTATTAAGGAGTCTCTAAAGAAGAAGAAAGTTGCATGGAATTACTTTCTCTTCTGGAATGAATTCCAGACTGACAAACCACCAAAGGACTAGGGCAAGAAGACTGCCACAAGGAAGTTTATTACTCCCAAGAGTAGTCAAAGGAAATGAAGGGCTATTTCACCCTTGAAACAACAAGAAGAATCTTCCTCGGCCAAGAAGAAGAAATCAAAGAGAAAATTACAATTTGAGGAAGGAGAGAAGACTGAAGGTTTGTCCATGGAGGATAATCCTTTAAACCTCCCATATTCATATTCTGAACATGAACCAGAGCATAATGAGGCACAAGGAGAGCAACAAACTGATATAGCTATTGATGAATACCCAAACCAAGCTACTCCTACTCCTCCAGAGGAACAAAATCAATCATCAGTCGGAGCTTCTTCGACAAAGCCCAAGTTGCCACCTCCATAGAAGAAGAAATACAGGATGGTATTCATCAAGAGGAAGTCACAAGACCTGTCAGGGAGAAGAGAACTTCATCTAAGAAGCCTTGAAACCATATGCAACCATACAGGTAATCGAAAATTTTGAATTTTTTATTTTTGAAAAAAATCTGCTTTTTGGTGGTTTAGGCGAGCCTGAGCGTGCTCATCAACCTCTGAAATGTAGTTCTTTCGGTGGATAAGAAGCTTAAAATTTCATACAGTTAACCACTGAAATCCTGTATGACCAAATTCATCGAAATTTTGCTCAGATTGGAAATTTTTTAGTTGGAATGAAATGAAACCTCTTTGAATAAGAAATTAATGAATTATCAAAGTCAAATCTAAAGGCCAGTTTTGAGGGATAAGGTCAAAAAGAGGTTTTTCAACTACATTTGGCATCTTTTTCAAAGGCAGAATATCAGGGGTTTGAAGACACATCATCCAACTCGAATTTCATCTTCAGGAGATCAAACCAAAGAGCCTTGGAAGGCTAGGCTACACATCATCAAATTTTCAACCACATTTTGAGGATTATCAAATAGGGATTGACCTCATTTTGAGGATCTACTCCTAGTTTCTTATAAACACAGTTTTCTTTCTGTTTTTAGAAAATCAGATTCATTGTTTTAGGATCTGATAACTATGATGTAAAGCTATAAAGCTACAAAATTAAGATAGATGAAGGGGTTCAATCCGGGAGACTTTTTGGCTATGTAATTTGACTCTATTATGTCATATGAATCACAGTCTTCTTTGGTTATTATATATCAGTGTTTTCATATACTCCACTACTCTGTTATTTAATTCGTTTCATCTTAGTTATTCAGAACTGTTATCTTCTGGTATAGCTCATGAATATGAATTAGATGTTTCTTTACTGTCTTGTATGACTCTACATCTCTTGTACTTGGTTATCTTGAATGGTATTCTTCACACCTTTTTATCTACTATAACTGATATCTGGTCTCTCAAAGCACTGGTTTATTTAGATGCATGATAAGTTGTCTTTTTACAGAGCCTTCTCAGTTATCCCATTGTTCCAAACACTTTGATTATTTATAATTTCTTAAGTTACGAAGCATCCTTAGTCTACAACCCTAAGGAGTTTCTTGGAGTGATAACAAATTTGGTGCCATTGTCGGGGAGAGGAGATTGAAGCTCAGCTTCCTTGGGAAACGACACAAGATCCATCTTTGATGATAGACAAAGCCTGGAAACTATTATGGTTGTAATCATCTATCTGGCGACTCCATGAAGGACAAATTCAGTGGCGACTCCACAACATTCAAATGTCAAAATAATTTGATGCTCATTTGGATCGTAGGTTTTCACCTCTTGACTTCTCTTCAATTTCTGGTTTCCCACATCTAGTACCTCATATGTCAGAATGGGGAGATTTTCTACCTTTCTTCAAAGAGGGGAAAGAAGATAATCCTGCAGAACGCCTCAAAAAGTTTCATGAGTGCATGGATCTACTAGATCTGCAGCATGAAGATGTTCGTATGAAAATGTTCATGTATTCATTGGAAGGTGATGCACGTAGATGGTATTTTTCTTTACTTCCTTCAAGCATTTCATCTTGAGAAAATTTTCACAGAGCATTCAATGAGCGTTGCAAAAATTTCTTTTCAGAGCAGTTTTTAGTTGGTAATTTCTGTGAAGAATATGGATTGGATAATAAAGTTGAACATGCAAATAGAGAAGAATTGCTCCCTCATATCCTGCAACAACTCCCAAATGATCTTCATGATAATGTGCTTTTCCATCAAAATGAACTAGAAATGGATAATAAAGGAGCTGAAGATTCTCCCATTAACATTATCTCTAATTTTCATCCATCTGAAGAATTAATTTCTTTAGTTACGAATCATGAAAATCATTTTTCTGTTGGTCATACATCCATTGAAATCATTAAAGGTAGTTCACAGCTTTCAGATTTGTGTATCATGGGAAGTTGCAGTTATGATGAGGAACAAAGTGATATTTCTCAAAAGCTATCTCGGAATCCAATTTTTGATAACTCTATACCACCATTTCCATCTCTGTCATTTGAAATGTTTCCTGATCTTCCTATATTTGATAAATATAATGATGGAGAGGAAGTTGTTGAGGTTTCTGAAGATTTGGTTATTTCTGGAATTTCATTTAGTTCTATTGTTCAGCACAGAGATGATCATAAATGTATATATGATATGGTTAATGATATCTTTGAAGAGTATGTTGAAATAAGGGACATATATCATTATAACCAAGATATTGGTGATCTCCGGGAGAATAACCATAGCATTGATGCTTTTGATATTGTATCAAATGCATCTACTGACTTAGGTTGTTATAAAGACAAGATTGTCCCTTTTGAAAACTTCAAAGATGATTATCAAATTGAAACATTAGCGGGTGACAGTCTCATATCTGCAGTATATGTTGAGGACAACCCATATTTTCCAGATTGCAGAAGATATTTGCAGGAAGGAGATGAGATGAAAAATTCAAATCAACACTCTTTCTTATATGACTCTCGGACAGAGTTTGAGCAGCCTGTTTTCAACATTGAGACCAGTGATGGTGAAGAAGAGCGAAGAGGTTCATATCAGCAGTTGAGTTTTCATTTTCTTTCAAAATAAGAAGAACGGTTTACATTCAGCATTGAGATCAGTGAAATTAATCAGCAGCTACAATACAGTCAGTTGGATCAGCAGCTCAAAGAGGTATTTCTTTATGACATTTATGACCCTGTTGATAACTATTTGGAATCTTTGAGAAGCAAATGCATTAAAGCATTTTTGTCAGAAGAAGATTGTCTTTACCATTTTTTCAAATCTCTTTTTTGCATGATGGGGCTTCCATTATTTTTCGGGCCAAAATCTAGCATGATGTGAGTAAATCAATTTCTCACATGGCTTAATTTTAAGCATGACTTCACTTGATAAGAGGCAGTACAGTTGGTTAGTGTAGGAGTAGGCTGAAGAATAATCTCTGCATAGGAGCACGTAGATTGCTTTTAGTTTTCTTCAATAAACATGCAGACTACAGGCAGGCTTGCAGAGGAACAGTTGCAGAGGCCAAATGACTCCATATCCCAACAAATAAGGCGAGTAGAAATACTTGTTCTTTGAACCTCACTGGGAGGATTCCATCCCTGAGTAGGAGCCAGATGTTATCTCCTAAAATAGCACTGTCAAGTTTTCAATTTTTAGGTGATAGAAATAGGTCAAAAAATTCATTTCAAAATTTTTGAGGTATGTTATATGGTCTGCTTTTTGGATGTAAACTTGGAAGAAGTATCATCTTTGGTCTTGGCATTCAAATTTACAAATATCAGGTTTTCGGTGGTTAAAAGGGGTTAAAAAATGGCTCTTAACCACTGAAAGTTGTGGTTTTTGTTGGTTAAGAAGAGGAAATAAAAGGCCAATTAACCACCAAAAATGTTTCTATGCGCAAAGGAAAAACTCGTGCTTTCGCACGAGCCAGATGTCAAGTGAGCGTGATCATCACTTCTAATCGCTGAAAGTCATGTCAAATGGTGAGATCTCCAGCTCATTGATGAATTAATACCAAAATGTACTCTCAGCCTTCATCTGTCAGATTTCCATTAAGTTTCGGCGAGGCACAGAAACTTATATGAGATTTCGCATAATAGAAAGGATACATCACGTGGATTTTCAATACTGCCAGCCACGGGATTACAAGATCATGATGATTTATTTTTAGCTCTATTTAATTTCCATTTAATTTCATTTTCAATCCTAGAGGTGTCATCTATATCACATTCTAGTGATTCTCTCAACCAGGCACATTAGCAGAGTTCACAATCCCATTCACTATGGAAAGCTGGTGATTAAAGTCTCGAGTTCAGCAATCGATCAATCATCCTGGTGTCAAATTGAATCATTCAACCCAGTCATCAGGTAGTTTCAATTCGGTCATATTCCGATTCTATATTGTCTCTTACCTGGAAATAAGTCTCGGCTTAGTTTTAGTTTACTAGTTGTTTAAATCAAGTTTTGGTTAAATCATGATGTTGAGTCATACCTATGGTCATTATTATTATTCTGAATTATATACCTTGTTCCTAAATTATCTCTGAGTTAAATCCTTTGTCATCGATTTTGTTATCGAATTATACTCTATGTTTGATGAGTCACACCTTCTGTTAATCGAGCCACACCATACCTTGACCTGTTCCTAAAGTTTCGAGTTATGTCCCCATTTGCATGCATATTCTCCTAATTAACAGGGACAAATCAACATTTTTGAAAATTTTCAAAATCTGGACCAGCCCTAAGGGCTTAACTTGATGGGGTTTGGTACCTAGAAACTCACCCAGAGGTTGCAGAATTCTTCAAACAGACTGGGGTATTTTCATATTGTGAAATATTAACCAATTTTCATCAACAAGTGGCCAAGTCTTTTGCCATTTCTTATGATGGGAGGTCTGCTAAAATAGGAAAGGAGGAGTTTATCATTAATGAAGCTACCATTGTTGAGTATACAAGTCTACCCAGGTCAGGGGATTGTTGGTTTAAATCAATTGTTCCTTCAAATATTGAGTTTAGGTCATATATGTTGCCTATTCACAAAGATCTTATCTGGAAAAAGGATATTTCAATGTCTTACTTGGAACCAAAGTGCCAGTCCTTGTTGAAAGCAATATTTGTTTACATAACATGCGAAGGGAGATATAACAGAGTGATGTTTTATCACTTCAAGATTCTAAACCATTTCAGAGGCCGAGCACCTATAAATCTTTCTTTTTTATCTGCATAAGGCTCTCACCAAAATGGCAAGACAGGTTAAGGCTAAGCCCACTAAGGTGGCAAGCAGGTTTTCCCATCAAGGACTCGTCACTCTTATTATTAAGGAGTCTATGAAGAAGAAGCAGGTTGCATGGAATTACTTTCTCTTCTGGAATGAATTCCAGACTCACAAACCACAAGAGGACAAGGGCAAGAAGACTACCACAAGGAAGGTTATTACTCCCAAGAGTAGTCAAAGGAAACGAAGGGCTATTTCACCCTTGAAACAACAATCGAAATCTTCCTCAGCCAAGAAGAAGAAAACAAAGAGAAAATTACAGTTTGAGGAAGGAGAGAAGACTGAAGGTTTGGCCATGGAGGATAATCCTTTAAACCTCCCATATTCAGATTCTGAACATGAACCAGAGCATAATGAGGCACAAGGAGAGCATCAAACTGATATAGTTGTTGATGAATACCCAAACCAACCTACTCCTACTCCTCCAGAGGAACAAGATCAATCATCAATAGGAGCTTCTTCGAGAAAACCCAAAGCTTCCAGGACTCAGAAAGTGAGGAAACTGCTACAACAAATCTAGGAAATGGAAGTTTTAATAAGGGTTATTAAAAAGACAAATACAGATCTGACAGAAAAAAATGAAGAACTTCATAACATTAATAAAACTGTCAAGGAAAAACATGACAAGATCAAAGATAGGAACAGGGTATTGATAAGTGAGAACATGAAGTTGTACAGGTCAAAAAATTCATTTCAAAATTTTTGAGGTATGTTATATTGTCTGCTTTTTGGATGTAAACTTGGAAGAAGTATCATCTTTGGTCTTGGCATTCAAATTTACAAATCTCAGGTTTTCGGTGGTTAAAAGGGGTTAAACAATGGCTCTTAAACACTGAAATTCATGGTTTTCGCTGGTTAAGAAGCAGAAATAAAAGGTCCATTAACCACCGAAAACGTTTCTATGCGCAAACAAAAAACTCGTGCTTTCGCACGAGCCAGATGTCAAGCGAGCATGATCCTCACTTCTAATCACCGAAATTCATGTCAAATGGTGAGATCTCCAAGTCATTGATGCATTAATATCGAAATGTACTCTCAGCCTTCATTTGTCATATTCTCATTAAGTTTCGGCGAGCCACAGAAACTCATATGAGATTTCGCATAATAGAAAGGATACATCACGTGGATTTTCAATACTGCCAACCACAGGATTACAAGATCATGATGATTTATTTTTAGCTCTGTTTAATTTCCATTTAATTTCATATTGAATCCAAGAGTTGTCATCTATATCACAATCCTGTGATTCTCTCAACCAGGCACATTAGCAGAGTTCACAATCTCGTTCACTATGGAATGCTGGTGATTAAAGTCTCGAATTCAGCAATCGATCAATCATCCTGGTGTCAAACCGAATCATTTAACCCAGTCATCAGGTAGTTTCAATTCGGTCATATTATGATTCTATATTGTCTCTTACCTGGAAATAAGTCTCGTCTTAATTTTAGTTTACTGGTTGTTTGAATCAAGTTTTGGTTAAATCATGATGTTGAGTCATACCTATGGTCATTATTCTTACTCTGAATTATATACCTTGTTCCTCAATTATCTCTGAGTTAAATCCTCTGTCATTGATTCTGTTATTGAATTATACTCTCTATTTGATGAGTCACACCTTATGTTCATCGAGCCATACCATACCTTGACCTGTTCCTAAAGTTTTGAGTTTTGTCCCCATTTGCATGCATATTCTCCTAATTGACAGGGACACATCAGCATTTTTGAAAAATGTCAAAATCTGGACCAGCCCTAAGGGCTGAACTTGATGGGGTTTGGTACCTAGAAACTCACCCGGAGGTGGCAGAATTCTTCAAACAGTCTGGGGTATTTTCATATTGTGAAAAAATAACCAATTTTCATCAACAAGTGGCCGAGTCTTTTTCCATTTCTTATGATGGGAGGTCTGCTAAAATAGGAAAGGAGGAGTTTACCATTGATGAAGCTGCCATTGTTGAGTATACAGGTCTACCCAAGTCAAGGGATTGTTGGTTTAAATCAATTGTTCCTTCAAATATTGAGTTTAGGTCATATATGTTGCCTATTCACAAAGTTCTTATCTGGAAAAAGGATATTCCAATGTCTTACTTGGAACCAAAGTGGCAGTCCTTGTTGAAATCAATATTTGTTTACATAACATGCGAAGGGAGATATAACAGAGTGATCTTTTATCACTTCAAGCTTCTAAACCATTTTAGAGGCTGAGCACCTATAAATCTTCCTTTTTATCTGCATAATGCTCTCACCAAAATGGCGAGACAGATTAAGGATAAGCCCACTAAGGTGGAAAGCAGGTTGTCCCATCAAGGACTCATAACTCTTATTATTGATTCTATAAAGAAGAAGCAGGTTGCATGGAATTACTTTCTCTTCTAGAATGAATTCTAGACTGATAAACCACCAGAGGACAAGGGAAAGAAGACTGCCACAAGGAAGGTTATTACTCCCAAGAGTAGTCAAAGGAAACAAAGGGCTATTTCACCCTTGAAATAGCAAGTAGAATCTTCCTCGACCAAGAAGAAGAAAACAAAGAGAAAATTACAGTTTGAGGAAGGAGAGAAGACTGAATGTTTGGCCATGGAGGATGATCCTTTAAACCTCCCATATTCAGATTATGAACATGAACCAGAGCATAATGAGGACTAAGGAGAGAAAAAAACTGATACAACTGTTGATGAATACCCAAGCCTACCTACTCCTACTCCTCTAGAGGAACAAAATCAATCATCAGTAGGAGCTTCTTCGAGAAAACCCAAAGCTTCCGGGACTCAGAAAGTGAGGAAACTTCTAAAACAAATCTACGAAATGGAAATTTTAATAAGGGTTATTAAAAAGACAAATACATATCTGACAGAAAGAAATGAATAACTTCATAACATTAATAAAACTGTCAAGGAAAAACATGAAAAGATCAAAGACAGGAATAGGGTATTGATAAGGGAGAACATGAAGCCGTACAGGTAGCTAAGACTTCTAAGATTAAAAATAAAAATCCCAACCTCCATATCAGGAGCATACAAAGTTGGAAACCCTAGCCCAAGTTGTTGCCTCCATAGAAGAAGAAATACAGGTTGGTATTCATCAAGAGGAAGTCACAAGCCCTGTCAGGGAGAAGGGAACTTCATCCAAGAAGCCTTGAAACCATATGCAACAATACAGGTAATCGAAAAAAAATTATTTTTTATTTTTGAAAAACTTCTGCTTTTCGGTGGTTTAGGTGAGCCTGAGCGTGCTCATTAACCTCCAAAACGCAGTTCTTTCGATGGATAAGAAGCTTAAAATTTCATACAGTTAACCACCGAAAGCCTGTATGACCAGATTCATCGAAATTTTGCTCAGATTGGAAATTTTTGGGTTGGAATGAAATGAAACCTCTTTGAATAAGCAGGTAATGAATTATCAAAGTCAAATCTAAAGGCTAGTTTTGAGGGATAAGGTCAAAAAGAGGTTTTTCAACTAAATCTGGCATCTTTTTCAAAGGCATAATCTCAGGGGATAAGCTTAGATTCCTTGGGAGACGACACAAGATCCATCTTTGATGATAGACAAAGCCTGGACACTATTATGGTTGTAATCATCTATCTGGCGACTCCATGAAGGATGAATTCAGTGGCGACTCCACGACATTCAAATGTCAAAATCATTTGATGCTCTTTTGGCTCAGAGGTTTGCACCTCTGGACTTCTCTTCAATTTCTTGTTTCCCACATTCAGTATGTCATATGTCAGAATAGGGAGATTTTCTACCTGTCTTCAAAGAGGAGAAAGAAGATAATCCTACAGAACACCTCAAAAAGTTTCATGAGTGCATGGATCTACTAGATCTGTAGCACGAAGATGTTCGTATGAAAATGTTCATGTATTCATTGGAAGGTGATGCACGTAGATAGTATTTTTCTTTACTTCCTTCAAGCATTTCATCTTTAGAAAATTTTCATAGAGGATTCAATGAGCATTGCAAAAATATCTTTTCGGAGCAGTTTTTATTTGGTAATTGTTGTGAAGAATATGGATTGGATAATAAAGTTGAAAATTCAAATAGAGAAGAATTTATCCCTCATATCCTGCAGCAACTCCCAAATGATCTTCATGATAATGTGATTTTCCATCAAAACGAACTAGAAATGGATAATAAAGGAGCTGAAGATTCTCCCATTAACATTATCTCTGATTTTCATCCATCTGAAGAATTAATTTCTTTAGTTAAGAATCATGAAAATCATTTTTCTATTGGTCATACATCCATTGAAATCATTAAAGGTAGTTCATAGTTATCACATTTGTGTATCAAGGGAAGCTGCAGTTATGATGAAGAACAAAGTGATATTTCTCAAAATCTATCTCAGAATCCTATTGATGATAACTCTATACCACCATTTTCATCTATGTCATTAGAAATGTTTCTTGATCTTCCTATATTTGATAAATATAATGATGGAGAGGAAGTTGTTGAGGTTTCGGAAGATTTGGTTATTTCTGAAATTTCATTTAGTTCTACTGTTCAGCATAGAGATGATCATAAATGTATATATGATATGGTTAATGATAGCTTTGAAGAGTATGTTGAAATAAGGGACATCTATCATTATAACCAAGATATTGGTGATCTCCAGGAGAATAACCATAGCATTGATGCTTTTGCTATTGTATCAAATGCATCTACTAACTTAGGTTGTTATAAAGACAAGATTGTCCCTTTTTAAAACTTCAAAGATGATTATCAAATTGACACATTAGCGGATGACAGTCTCAGATCTGCAGTATATGTTGAGGACAACCCATATTTTCCAGACTTGTAGATAAAGGTAGATTGTAGAAGATATTTGCAGGAAGGAGATGAGCTGAAAAGTTAAGATCAACACTCTTTCTTATATGACTTTCTGACAAAGTTTGAGCAGTCTGTTTTCAACATTGAGACCAGTGATGGTGAAGAAGAGTGGAGAGGTTCAAATCAGTAGTTGAGTTTGCATTTTCTTTCAACAGAAGAAGAATAGTTTACATTCAACAATGAGATCAGTGAAAGTAATCAGCAGCTGCAATACAGTCAGTTGGATCAGCAGCTCAAAGAGGTATTTCTTTATGACATTTATGACCCTATTGATAACTATTTGGAATCTTTGAGCAGCAAATGCATTAAATCATTTTTGTCAAAAGAAGATTGTCTTTACCATTTGTTCAAATCTCTTTTCTCCATAGTGCGGCTTCCATTATTTTTTGGGCCAAAATCTAGCATGATGTTAGTAAATCAGTTTCTCACATGGCTTCATTGGAAGCATGACTTCACTTGATAAGAGGCAGTACAGTTGGTTTGTGTAGGAGTAGGTTGAAGAATAAGCTCTGCATAGGAGCACGTAGATTGGTTTTAGATTTCTTCAATAAACATGCAGACTACAAGCAGGCTACAGACAAGCTACAGGCAGGCTTGCAGAGGAACAGTTGCAGAGGCCAAATGACTCAATAACCCAACAAATAAGGCAACTAGAACTACTTGTTCTTGGAACCTCACTGGGAGGATTCCATCCCTGAGTAGGAGCCAGATGTTATCTACTAAATAGCACTGTCAAGTTTTCAATTTTAAGGTGATAGAAAGAGGCCAAAAAAATCATTTCAAAATTTTTGAGGTATGTTATATGGTTTGCTTTTTGGATGTAAACTTCGAAGAAGTATCATCTTTGGTCTTTGCATTCAAATTTACAAATCTCAGGTTTTTGGTGGTTAAAAGGGGTTAAAAAATGGCTCTTAACCACTGAAAGTCGTGGTTTTCGTTGGTTAAGAAGCGGAAATAAAAGGTCCATTAACCACCGAAAACGTTTCTATGCGCAAAGGAAAAACTCATGCTTTTGCATGAGCCAGATGTCAAGCAAGCATGATCATCACTTCTAATCGCCGAAATTCATGTCAAATGGTGATATCTCCAGGTCATTGATGAATTAATACTGAAATGTACTCTCAGCCTTCATATGTCAGATTGCCATTAAGTTTCGGCGAGGCATAGAAACTCATATGAGATTTCGCATAATAGAAAGGATACATCACGTGGATTTTCAATACTACCAGCCATGGGATTACAAGATCATGATGATTTATTTTTAGCTCTGTTTAATTTCCATTTAATTTCATTTTGAATCTGAGAGTTGTCATCTATATAACAATCCTGTGATTCTCTCAACCAAGCACATTAGCAGAGTTCACAATCTCGTTCACTATGGAAAGCTGGTGATTAAAGTCTCGAGTTCAGCAATCGATCAATCGTCCTGGTGTCAAACCGAATCATTCAATCCAATCATCAGGTAGTTCCAATTCGGTCATATTCTGATTCTATAGTGTCTCTTACGTCGAAATAAGTCTCGTCTTAATTTTAGTTTACTGGTTGTTTGAACCAAGCTTTGGTTAAATCATGATTCTGAGTCATACCTATGGTCATTATTCTTACTCTGAATTATATACCTTGTTCCTCAATTAGCTCTGAGTTAAATCCTCTGTCATCGATTCTGTTATCGAATTATACTCTCTGTTTGATGAGTCACACCTTCTGTTCATCGAGCCATACCATACCTTGACCTGTTCCTAAAGTTTCGAGTTTTGTCCCCATTTGCATGCATATTCTCCAAATTGATAGGGACACATCAGCATTTTTGAAAAATGTCAAAATATGGACCAGCCCTAAGGGCTGAACTTGATGGGGTTTGGTACCTAGAAACTGACCCAGAGGTGGCAGAATTCTTCAAACAGGCTGGGCTATTTTCATATTGTGAAAAATTAACCAATTTTCATCAACAAGTGGCCGAGTCTTTTGCCATTTCTTATGATGGGTGGTCTGCTAAAATAGGAAAGGAGGAGTTTATCATTGATGAATCTGCCATTGCTTAGAATACAGGTCTACCCATGTTAGGGGATTGTTGATTTAAATCAATTGTTCCTTCAAATATTGAGTTTAGGTCATATCTGTTACCTATTCACAAAGATCTTATCTAGAAAAAGGATATTCCAATGTCTTACTTGGAACCAAAGGGGCAGTCCTTGTTGAAAGCAATATTTGTTTACATAACATTCGAAGGGAGATATAACAGAGTGATGTTTTATCACTTCAAGCTTCTAAACCATTTCAGAGGCCGAGCACCTATAAATCTCCCTTTTTATCTGCATAAGGCTCTCACCAAAATTGCGGTATAGGTTAAGGCTAAGCCCACTAAGGTGGCAAGCAGGTTGTCCCATCAAGGACTTGTAACTCTTATTATTAAGGAGTCTCTGAAGAAGAAGTAGGTTGCATGGAATTACTTTCTCTTCTGGAATGAATTCCAGACTCACAAACCACCAGAGGACAAGGGCAAGAAGACTTCCACAAGGAAGGTTATTACTCCCAAGAGTAGTCAAAGAAAACGAAAGGCTATTTCACCCTTGGAACAGCAAGCAGAATCTTCCTTGACCAAGAAGAAGAAAACAAAGATAAAATTACAGTTTGAGGAAGGAGAGAAGACTGAAGGTTTGGCCATGGAGGATAATCCTTTAAACCTTCCATATTCAGATTATGAACATGAACCAGAGCAAAATGAGCTACAAGGAGAGCAGCAAACTGATAAAGTTGTTGATCAATACTCAAACCTACCTACTCCTACTCCTCCAGAGGAACAAAATCAATCATCAGTATGAGATTCTTCGAGAAAACCCAAAGCTTCTAGGACTCAGAAAGTGAGGAAACTTCTGCAACAAATCTACGAAATGGAAGTTTTAATAAGGGTTATTAAAAAGACAAATACAGATCTGACAGAAATAAATGAAGAACTTCATAACATTAATAAAACTGTCAAGGAAAAACATGACAAGATCAAAGACAGGAACAGGGTATTGATAAGGGAGAACATGAATTTGTACAGGCAGCTAAGACTTCTAAGATTAAAAATAAAAAATCCCAACCTCTAGCTCAGGAGCATACAAAGTTGGAAACCCTATCCCAAGTTGTCGCCTCCATAGAAGAAGAAATGCAGGCCGGTATTCATCAAGAGGAGGTCACAAGCCCTGTCAGGGAGAAGGGAACTTCATCCAAGAACCCTTGAAACCATATGCAACCATATAGGTAATCGAAAATTTTGAATTTTTGATTTTTGAAAAACTTCTTCTTTTCAGTGGTTTAGGCGAGCCTAAGCGTGCTCATTAACCTCCGAAACGCAGTGCTTTCGATGGATAAGAAGCTTAAAATTTCATATAGTTAACCACCAAAATCCTATATGACCAGATTCATCGAAATTTTGCTCAGATTGGAAATTTTTGAGTTGGAATGAAATGAAACCTCTTTGAATAAGAAAGTAATGAATTATCAAAGTCAAATCTAAAGGCTAGTTTTGAGGGATAAGGTCAAAAAGAGGTTTTTCAACTAAATTTGGCATCTTTTTCAAAGGCAGAATATCAGGGGTTTGAAGACACATCATCCAACTCGAATTTCATCTTCAGGAGATCAAACCAAAGAGCCTTGGAAGGCTAGGCTACACATCATCAACTTTTCAACCACATTTTGAGGATTATCAGATAGGGATTGACCTCATTTTGATGATCTACTCCTAGTTTCTTGTAAATAAAGTTTTCTTTCTGTTTTTAGAAAATCAGATCCATTGTTTTAGGATCCGATAACTGTGATGTAAAGCTATAAAGCTACAGAATTAAGATAGATGAAGGGGTTCAATCCGGGAGAATTTTTGGCTATGTACTTTGACTCTATTATGTCATATGAATCACAGTCTTATTTTGTTATTATATATCAGTGGTTTCATATACTCCACTACTCTGTTACTTAATTATGTTCAACTTAGTTATTTAGAACTGTTATCTTCTGGTATAGCTCATGAATATGAATTAGATGTTTCTTTATTGTCTTGTATGACCCTACATCTCTTGTACTTGGTTATCTTGAATGGTATTCTTCACACCTTTTTATCTACTGTAACTGATATATGGTCTCTCAAAGCACTGGTTTATTTAGATGCATGATAAGTTGTCTTTTTACAGAGCCTTCTCAGTTATCCCATTGTTCCAAACACTTTGATTATTTATAATTTCTTAAGTTACCAAGCATCCTTAGCCTGGACACTATTATGGTTTTAATCATCTATCTGGCGACTCCATGAAGGATGAATTCAGTGACGACTCCACGACATTCAAATGTCAAAATCATTTGCTGCTCTTTTGGCTCGGAGGTTTGCACCTCTGGACTTCTCTTCAATTTCTGGTTTGGCAGATTCAGTACGTCATATGTCAAAATGGGGATATTTCTACCTGTCTTCAAAGAGGACAAAGAAGATAATCATGCAGAACACCTCAAAAAGTTTCATGAGTGCATGGATATACTAGATCTGTAGCACGAAGATGTTCGTATGAAAATGTTCATGTATTCATTGGAAGGTGATGCACGTAGATGGTATTTTTCTTTACTTCCTTCAAGCATTTCATCTTCAGAAAATTTTCACAGAGTATTCAATGAGCGTTGCAAAAAGATCTTTTCGGAGCAGTTTTTATTTGTTAATTGTTGTGAAGAATATGGATTGGATAATAAAGTTGAAATTTCAAATAGAGAAGAATTTCTCCCTCATATCCTACAGCAACTCCCAAATGATCTTCATGATAATGTGCTTTTCCATCAAAACGAACTAGAAATGGATAATAAAGGAGATGAATATTCTCCCATTAACATTATCTCTGATTTTCATCCATCTGAAGAATTAATTTCTTTAGTTAAGAATCATGAAAATCATTTTTCTGTTGGTCATACATCCATTGAAATCATTAAAGGTAGTTCACAGTTTTCAGATTTGTGTATCAAGGGAAGCTGCAGTTATGATGAGTAACAAAGTGATATTTCTCAAAATCTATCTCAGAATCCTATTGTTGATAACTCTATACCACCATTTTCATCTATGTCATTAGAAATGTTTCCTGATCTTCCTATATTTGATAAATATAATGATGGAGAGGAAGTTGTTGAGGTTTCTGAAGATTTGGTTATTTCTGGAATTTCATTTAGTTCTACTATTCATCACAGAGATGATCATAAATGTATATATGAGATGGTTAATGATAGCTTTGAAGAGTATGTTGAAATAAGGGACATCTATCATTATAACCAAGATATTGGTGATCTCCAGGAGAATAACCATAGCATTGATGCTTTTGATATTGTATCAAATGCATCTACTGACTTAGGTTGTTATAAAGATGAGATTGTCCCTTTTGAAAACTTCAAAGATGATTATCAAATTGACACATTAGTGGGTGACAGTCTCACATCTGCAGTATATGTTGAGGACAGCCCATATTTTGCAGACTTGCAAATAAAGGTAGATTGCAAAAGATATTTGCAGGAAGGAGATGAGCTGAAAAGTTCAGATCAACACTCTTTCTTATATGACTTTCTGACAGAGTTTGAGAAGTTGGTTTTCAACATTAAGACCAGTGATGGTGAAGAAGAGCGGAGAGGTTCAGATCAACAGTTGAGTTTGCATTTTCTTTCAACAGAAGAAGAACAGTTTACATTCAGCATTGAGATCAGTGAAAGTAATCAGTAGTTGCAATACAATCAGTTGGATCAACAACTCAAAGAGGTATTTCCATTTGACATTTATGACCCTGTTGATAACTATTTGGAATCTTTGAGCAACAAATGCATTAAATCATTTTTGTCAGAAGAAGATTGTCTTTACCATTTGTTCAAATCTCTTTTCTGCATGATGCGGCTTCCATTATTTTTTGGGCCAAAATCTAGCATGATGTTAGTAAATCAGTTTCTCACATGGCTACATTGGAAGCATGACTTCACTTGATAAGAGGCAGTACAGTTGGTTAGTGTAGGAGTAGGCTGAAGAATAAGCTCTTCATAGGAGCACATATATTGCTTTTAGTTTTCTTCAATAAACATGCAGACTATAGGCAGGCTACAGACAAGCTACAGGCAGGCTTGGAGAGGAACAGTTGCAGAGGCCAAATGACTCCATAGCCCAACAAATAAGGCAACTGGAACTACTTGTTCTTGGAACCTCACTGGGAGGATTCCATCTTCAAGTAGGAGCCAGATGTTATCTCCTAAAATAGCACTGTCAAGTTTTCGATTTTTAGGTGATAGAAACATGTCAAAAAATTCATTTCAAAATTTTTGAGGTATCTTATATGGTCTACTTTTTGGATGTAAACTTGGAAGAAGTATCATCTTTGGTATTGGCATTCAAATTTACAAATCTCAGGTTTTTGGTGGTTAAAAGTGGTTAAAAAATGGCTCTTAACCATTGAAAGTCATGGTTTTTGCTGGTTAAGAAGTGGAAATAAAAGGTCCATTAACCACCGAAAACGTTTCTATGTGCAAAGAAAAAACTCATGCTTTCGCACGAGCCAGATGTCAAGCAAGCATGATCATCACTTCTAATCACCAAAAGTCATGTCAAATCGTGAGATCTCCAGGTCATTGATGAATTAATACCGAAATGTACTCTCAACCTTCATCTGTCAGATTGCCATTAAGTTTCGGCGAGGCACAGAAACTCATATGAGATTTCTCATAATAGAAAGCATACATCACGTGGATTTTCAATACTGCCAGCCACGGGATTACAAGATCATGATGATTTATTTTTAGCTCTGTTTAATTTCCATTTAATTTCATTTTCAATCCAAGAGTTGTCATCTATATCACAATTCTGTGATTCTCTCAACCAGGCACATTAGCATAGTTCACAATCCCGTTCACTATGGCAAGTTGGTGATTAAAGTCTCGAGTTTAGCAATCGATCAATCGTCCTGGTGTCAAACCGAATCTTTCAACCCAGTCATCAGGTAGTTTCAATTTGGTCATATTCGGATTTTATATTGTCTCTTACCTGGAAATAAGTCTCGCCTTAATTTTAGTTTACTCGTTGTTTGAATCAAGTTTTGGTTAAATCGTGATGCTGAGTCATACCTATGGTCATTATTATTACTCTGAATTATATACCTTGTTCTTGAATTAGCTCTGAGTTAAATCCTCTGTCATTGATTTTGTTATCGAATTATACTCTCTGTTTGATGAGTAACCCCTTCTGTTCAACGAGCCATACCATACCTTGACCTATTCCTAAAGTTTCGAGTTCTATCCCCATTTGCATGCATATTCTCCTAATTGGCAGGGACACATCAGCATTTTTGAAAAATTTCAAAATCTGGACCAGCCCTAAGGGCTGAACTTGATGGGGTTTGGTACCTAGAAACTCACCCGGAGGTGGAAGAATTCTTCAAATAGGCTGGGGTATTTTCATATTGTGAAAAATTAACCAATTTTAATCAACAAGTGGCCGAGTCTTTGGACATTTCTTATGATGGGAGGTCTGCTAAAATAGGAAAGGAGGAGTTTATCATTAATGAAGCTACCATTTTTGAGTATACAGGTCTACCCAAGTCAGGGGATTGTTGGTTTAAATCAACTGTTCCTTCAAATATTGAGTTTAGGTCATATCTGTTGCCTATTCACAAATATCTTATCTGGAAAAAGGATATTTCAATGTCTTACTTGGAACCAAAGTGGCAGTCCTTGCTGAAAGCAATAATTGTTTACATAAAACGCGAAGGGAGATATAACAGAGTGATGTTTTATCACTTCAAGCTTCTAAACCATTTCAGAGGCCGAGCACCTATGAATATTCCTTTTTATCTGCATAAGGCTCTCACCAAAATGGCAAGACACGTTAAGGCTAAGCCCACTAAGGTGGAAAGCAGGTTGTCCCATCAAGGACTCATCACTCTTATTATTAAGGAGTCTCTGAAGAAGAAGCAGGTTTCATCGAATTACTTTCTCTTCTGGAATGAATTCTAGACTGAAAAAATACTAGAGGACAAGGGAAAGAAGACTGCCACAAGGAAGGTTATTACTCCCAAGAGTAGTCAAAGGACATGAAGGGATATTTCACCCTTGAAACAGCAAGCAGAATCTTCCTCGACCAAGAAGAAGAAAACAAAGAGAAAATTACAGTTTGAGGAAGGAGAGAAGACTGAAGGTTTGGCCATGGAGGATAATCGTTTAAACCTCCCATATTCAGATTCTGAGCATGAACCAGAGCATAATGAGTCACAAGGAGAGCAGCAAACTGATACAACTACTGATGAATACCCAAACCTACCTACTCCTACTCCTCCAGAGGAACAAAATCAATCATCAGTAGGAGCTTCTTCGAGAAAACCCAAAGCTTCCAGGACTCGGAAAGTGAAGAAACTTCTACAACAAATCTATGAAATGGAAGTTTTAATAAGGGTTATTAAAAATAAAAATACAGATCTGACAGAAATAAATGAAGAACTTCGTAACATTAATAAAACTGTCAAGGAAAAACATGACAAGATCAAAGACAGGAACAGGGTATTGATAAGGGAGAACCTGAAGTTCTACAAGCAGCTAAGACTTATGAGATTAAAAATAAAAAATACCAACCTCCAGCTCAGGAGCATACAGAGTTGGAAACCCTAACCCAAGTTTCTGCCTCCATAGAAGAAGAAATACAGGCCGGTATTCATCAAGAGGAAGTCGCAAGCCCTGTCAGGGAAAAGGGAACTTCATCTAAGAACCCTTGAAACCATATGCAACCATACAAGTAATCGAAAATTTTGAAGTTTTGATTTTTGAAAAACTTTTGCTTTTCGGTGGTTTAGGAAAGCCTGAGCATGCTCATTAACCTCCGAAACGCAGTGCTTTCGATGGATAAGAAGCTTAAAATTTCATATAGTTAACCACTGAAAGCCTGTATGACCAGATTCATCGAAATGTTGCTCAGATTGGAAATTTTTGAGTTGGAATGAAATGAAACCTCTTTGAATAAGCAGGTAATGAATTATCAAAGTCAAATCTAAAATCTATTTTTGAGGGATAAGGTCAAAAAGAGGTTTTTCAACTAAATTTGGCATCTTTTTCAAAGGCAGAATATCAGGGGTTTGAAGACACATCATCCAACTCGAATTTCATCTTCAGGAGATCAAACCAAAGAGCCTTGGAAGGCTACACATCATCAACTTTTCAACCACATTTTGAGGATTATCAGATAGGGATTGACCTCATTTTGAGGATCTACTCCTAGTTTCTTGTAAATACAGTTTTCTTTCTGTTTTTAGAAAATCAGATCCATTGTTTTAGTATCCGATAACTGTGATGTAAATCTATAAAGCTACAGAATTAAGATAGATGAAGGGGTTCAATCCGGGAGAATTTTTGGCTATGTACTTTGACTCTATTATGTCATATGAATCACAGTCTTCTTTGGTTATTATATATCAGTGGTTTCATATACTCCACTACTCTGTTATTTAATTATGTTCAGCTTAGTTATTCAGAACTGTTGTCTTTTGGTATAGCTCATGAGTATGAATTAGATGTTTCTTTACTGGCTTGTATGACCCTACATCTCTTGTACTTGGTTATCTTGAATGGTATTCTTCACACCTTTTTATCTACTGTAACTGATATATGGTCTCTCAAAGCACTGGTTTATTTAGATGCATGATAAGTTGTCTTTTTACAGAGCCTTCTCAGTTATCCCATCCTTCCAAACACTTTGATTATTTATAATTTCTTAAGTTGTCAAGCATCCTTACTCTACAACCCTAAGGAATTTCTTGGAGTGATAAAAAATTTGGCACCATTGCCGTGGAGAGGAGATTGAAGCTCAGCTTCCTTGGGAGACAACACAAGATCCATCTTTGATGATAGACAAAGCCTGGACACTATTATGGTTGTAATCATCTATCTGGCGACTCCATGAAGGATGAATTCAGTGGCGACTCCATGACATTCAAATGTCAAAATCATTTGTTGCTCTTTTGGCTCGGAGATTTGCACCTCTGGACTTCTCTTCAATTTCTGGTTTCCCACATTCAGTACGTCATATGTCAGAATGTGGAGATTTTCTACGTGTCTTCAGAGAGGAGAAAGAAGATAATCCTGCAGAACACCTCAAAAAGTTTCATGAGTGCATGGATCTACTAGATTTGCAGCACAAACATGTTCGTATGAAAATGTTCATGTATTCATTGGAAGGTGATGCACGTAGATGGTATTTTTCTTTACTTCCTTCAAGCATTTCATCTTTAGAAAATTTTCACAGAGTATTCAATGAGCGTTGCAAAAATCTCTTTTCGGAGCAGTTTTTATTTGGTAATTGTTGTGAAGAATATGGTTTGGATAATAAAGTTGAACATTAAAATAGAGAAGAATATATCCCTCATATCCTACAGCAACTCCCAAATGATCTTCATGATAATGTGCTTTTCCATCAAAACGAACTAGAAATGGATAATAAAGGAGCTGAAGATTCTCCCATTAACATTATCTCTGATTTTCATCCATCTGAAGAATTAATTTCTTTAGTTAAGAATCATGAAAATCATTTTTTTGTTGGTCATACATCCATTGAAATCATTAAAGGTAGTCTACAGTTTTCAGACTTGTGTATCAAGGGAAGCTGCAGTTATGATGAGGAACAAAGTGATATTTCTCAAAATATATCTCAAAATCCTATTGTTGATAACTCTATACCACCATTTTCATCTCTGTCATTAGAAATGTTTCCTGATCTTCCTATATTTGATAAATATAATGATGGAGAGAAAGTTGTTGAGGTTTCTGAAGATTTGGTTATTTCTGGAATTCCATTTAGTTCTATTGTTCAGCATAGAGATGATCATAAATGTATATATGATATGGTCAATGTTATCTTTGAAGAGTATGTTGAAATAAGGGACATCTATCATTATAACCAAGATATTGGTGATCTCCGGGAGAATAACCATAGCATTGATCCTTTTGATATTGTATCAAATGCATCTACTAACTTAGGTTGTTATAAAGACGAGATTGTCCCTTTTGAAAACTTCAAAGATGATTATCAAATTGACACATTAGCGGGTGATAGTCTCAGATCTGCAGTATATGTTGAGGACAACCCATATTTTCCAGACTTGCAGATAAAGGTAGATTGCAGAAGCTATTCGCAGGAAGGAGATGAACTGAAAAGTTAAGATCAACACTCTTTCTTATATGACTTTCTGACAGAGTTTGAGCAGTCTGTTTTCAACATTGAGACCAATGATGGTGAAGAAGAGTGGAGAGGTTCAGATCAGCAGTTGAGTTTTCATTTTCTTTCAACAGAAGAAGAAAAGTTTACATTCAGCATTGAGATCAGTGAAAGTAATCAACAGCTGCAATACAGTCAATTGGATCAGCAGCTCAAAGAGGGATTTCGTTATGACATTTATGACCCTGTTGATAACTATTTGGAATCTTTGAGCAGCAACTGCATTAAAGAATTTTTTTCAGAAGAAGATTGTCTTTACCATCTGTTCAAATCTCTTTTCTGCATGATGCATCTTCCATTATTTTTTGGGCCAAAATCTAGCATGATGTTAGTAAATCAGTTTCTCACATGGCTTCATTGGAAGCATGACTTCACTTGATAAGAGGCAGTATAGTTGGTTAGTGTAGGAGTAGGCTGAAGAATAAGCTCTTCATAGGATCACATAGATTTCTTTTAATTTTCTTTGATAATCATGCAAACTACAGGCAGGCTACAGACAAGCTACAGGCAGGCTTGCAGAGGAATAGTTGCAGAGGACAAATGACTCCATACCCAACAAATATGGTAACTGGAACTACTTTTTCTTGGAACCTCATAGGGAGGATTATATCCCCAAGTAGGAGCCAGATGTTATCTCCTAAAATAGCACTGTCAAGTTTTCGATTTTTAGGTGATAGAAACAGGACAAAAAATTCATTTCAAAATTTTTGAGATATGTTATATGGTCTGCTTTTTGGATGTAAACTTGGAAGAAGTATCATCTTTGGTCTTGGCATTCAAATTTACAAATCTCAGGTTTTCGTTGGTTAAAAGGGGTTAAAAAATGTCTCTTAACCACTGAAAGTCATGGTTTTCGCTGGTTAAGATGCAGAAATAAAAGGTCCATTAACCATCGAAAACGTTTCTATGCGCAAAGGAAAAACCCGTGCTTTCGCATTAGCCAAATGTTAAGTGAGCATGATCATCACTTCTAATCGCCGAAATTCATGTCAAATGGTGAGATCTCCAGGTCATTGATGAATTAATACCGAAATGTACTGTCATCCTTCATCTGTCAGATTGCCATTAAGTTTCGGCGAGGCACAGAAACTCATATGAGATTTCGCATAATAGAAAGGATACATCACGTGGATTTTCAATACTGCCAGCCACGGGATTACAAGATCATGATGATTTATTTTTAGCTCTGTTTAATTTCCATTTAATTTCATTTTGAATACGAGAGTTGTCATCTATATCACAATCCCGTGATTCTCTCAACCATGCACATTAGCAGAGTTCACAATCCCGTTCACTATGGAAAACTGGTGATTAAAGTCTCGAGTTTAGCAATCGATCAATCATCCTGGTGTCAAACCAAATCATTCAACCCAGTCATCGGGTAGTTTCAATTTGGTCATATTTCGATTCTATATTGTCTCTTACCTAGAAATAAGTCTCGTCTTAATTTTAGTTTACTAGTTGTTTGAATCAAGTTTTGGTTAAATCATGACGTTGAGTCATACCTATGGTCATTATTCTTACTCTGAATTATATACCTTGTTCCTGAATTAGCTCTGAGTTAAATCCTTTGTCATCGATTCTATTATCGAATTATACTCTTTGTTTGATGAGTCACACCTTCTGTTCATCGAGCCATACCATACCTTGACCTGTTCCTAAAGTTTAGATTTATATCCCCATTTGCATGCATATTCTCCTAATTGTTAGGGACACATCAGAATTTTTGAAAAATGTGAAAATCTGGACCAGCCCTAAGGGATGAACTTGATGGGGTTTGGTACCTAGAAAATCACCTGGAGGTGGAAGAATTCTTCAAACAGGCTGAGGTATTTTCATATTGTGAAAAATTAACCAATTTTCATCAACAAGTGGTTGAGTCTTTTTCCATTTCTTATGATGGGAGGTCTGCTAAAATAGGAAAGGAGGAGTTTATCATTGATGAAGCTGCCATTGTTGAGTATACAGGTCTACCTAGGTCAGGGGATTGTTGGTTTAAATCAACTGTTCCTTCAAATATTGAGTTTAGGTCATATATGTTGCCTATTCACAAAGATCTTATCTGGAAAAAGGATATTCCAATGTCTTACTTGGAACCAAAGTGGCAGTCCTTGTTGAAAGTAATATTTGTTTACATAGCATGTGAAGGGAGATATAACAGAGTGATGTTTTATCACTTCAAGCTTCTAAACCATTTCAGAGGCCGAGCACTTATGAATCTTCCTTTTTATCTGCATAAGGCTCTCACCAAAATGGAGAGATAGGTTAAGGCTAAGCCCACTAAGGTGGCAAGCAGGTTGTCCCATCAAGGACTCATCACTCTTATTATTAAGGATTCTCTAAAGAAGAAGCAGGTTGCATGGAATTACTTTCTCTTCTGAAATGAATTCCAGACTCACAAACCACCAGAGGACAAGGGCAAGAAGACTACCACAAGGAAGGTTATTACTCCCAAGAGTAGTCAAAGGAAACGAAGGGCTATTTCACCCTTGAAACAACAATCAGAATCTTCCTCGGCCAAGAAGAAGAAAACAAAGAGAAAATTACAGTTTGAGGAAGGAGAGAAGACTGAAGGTTTGGCCATGGAGGATAATCCTTTAAACCTCCCATATTCAGATTCTAAACATGAACCAGAGCATAATGAGGCACAAGGAGAGCAGCAAAATAACACAGTTGTTGATGAATACCCAAACCTACCTACTCCTACTCCTCTAGAGGAACAAAATCAATCATCAGTAGGAGCTTCTTCGAGAAAACCCAAAGCTTCCAGGACTCAGAAAGTGAGGAAACTTCTGCAACAAATCTACGAAATGGAAGTTTTAATAAGGGTTATTAAAAAGACAAATACAGATCTGACAGAAAGAAATGAAGAACTTCATAACATTAATAAAACTGTCAAGGAAAAACATGACAAGATCAAAGACAGGAACAGGGTATTGATAAGGGAGAACATGAAGTTGTACAGGGAGCTAAGACTTCTAAGATTAAAAATAAAAAATCCCAACCTCCGGCTCAAGAGCATACAAAGTTGGAAACCCTAGCCCAAGTTGCCACCTCCATAGAAGAAGAAATACAGGCTGGTATTCATCAAGAGGAAGTCACAAGCCCTGTTAGGGAGAAGGGAACTTCATCCAGGAAGCCTTGAAACCATATGCAACCATACAGGTAATCGAAAATTTTGATTTTTTTATTTTTGAAAGAATTCTGCTTTTTGGTGGTTCAGGCGAGCCTGAGCGTGCTCATTAACCTCCGAAACGCAATGCTTTCGGTGGATAAGAAGCTTAAAATTTCATACAGTTAACCGTCGAAAGCCTCTATGACCATATTCACCGAAATTTTGCTCAGATTGGAAATTTTTGAGTTGAATGAAATGAAACCTCTTTTAATAAGAAGGTAATGAATTATCTAAGTCAAATCTAAATGCTAGTTTTGAGGGATAAGGTCAAAAAGAGGTTTTTCAACTACATTTGGCATCTTTTTCAAAGGCAGAATATCAGGGGTGTGAAGACACATCATCCATCTCGAATTTCATCTTCAGGAGATCAAACCAAAGAGCCTTGGAAGGCTAGGCTACACATCATCAACTTTGCAACCACATTTTGAGGATTATCAGATAAGGATTGACCTCATTTTGAGGATCTACTCCTAGTTTCTTGTAAATACAATTTGCTTTCTGTTTTTAGAAAATCAGATCCATTGTTTTAGGATCTGATAACTGTGATACAAAGCTATAAAGCTACAGAATTAAGATAGATGAAGGGGTTCAATCCAGGAGAATTTTTGGCTATGTACTTTGACTCTATTATGTCATATGAATCACAGTCTTCTTTGGTTATTATATATCAGTGTTTTCATATACTCCACTACTCTGTTATTTAATTATGTTTAGCTTAGTTATTCAGAACTGTTATCTTCTGGTATAGCTCATGAATATGAATTAGATGTTTCTTTACTGTCTTGTATGACCCTACATCTCTTGTACTTGGTTATATTGAATGGTATTCTTCACACCTTTTTATCTACTGTAATTGATATCTGGTCTCTCAAAGCACTGGTTTATTTAGATGCATGATAAGTTGTCTTTTTACAAAGCCTTCTCAGTTATCCCATTGTTCCAAACACTTTGATTATTTATAATTTCTTAAGTTACCAAGCATCCTTAGTATACAACCCTAAGGAGTTTCTTGGAGTGATAACACCTATATAAGTTGTTACTGCCTGAGCCCTCAAATCATCCCACAGACTCAATCAACCTGCAAGATGAAAAGCCAACAGTCATTTTAGGACCCATGGTAGAAGATAGAGATGATTCATCCCATCCCTTCTATACTTCACTGAACATACATGACAACGTACTGCATAATTTTCTGATGGATTCAAGGGCCTCTCATAATCTTATGCCCAAAACTGTCATGGAAGAGCTAGGACTAGAAATCACCAAAGCATACCATGACTTGTATTCCTTTGATTCCAGGAAAGTGCAATGTCTTGGGGTCATAAAAAATCTAGTCGTAACCTTGTTCCAATTGCCCATGAAAAGTATGGTCATGGATATTGTGGTAGTTGATGTTCCCCCCAAGTTTGGCATGCTATTGTCAAGATCTTGGATAAAAAGACTCGAGGGAACATTGTATATGGATCTCACATATGCTACCATTCTTGTGTTCGGGGGGGAGCATAGAAGACTGTACAGGGAAGCTCAGTTGGCCTACATTTTCAGTGATGAGGCATACCCCACAAATCATCCTATCTTTTCCCTTGATACTGACTTGGGATCCATCTTATTGTAGCTCACCGAAACCCATGAACCGTCTCTTGAAATCAGAAGGTCCATTACTCCCTGCGAAGATTCTCCTCCAACAACCCCTTTTTGGAAATTGTTCTTTGATTGAGCCTCTTCCCGAGAAGGTGTTGGTGTTGGATTATTTTTTGTTTCCCATGCTCAGGAAACTATATCTCTGTCCTACAAGTTAGAATTTGAAGTTACCAACAATGTGGTAGAATATGAAGCTCTTGTTTTGGGCTTAAGGGTTGCAAAAGATATGGGGATCAAGGAAATATTTTTGTTTGGAGATGCAGAATTGATTGTTAATAAAATTAGAAATATGTATCAAGCTAAGAATCCTAGGCTCGGAACCTATAGAAACAAAGTGTGGGGCCTGATTGACAATTTTTTCTTGGCCTTCAATATTTTGTTCATCCCTAGAGAGGAAAATGCAGTGGTTGATTCTTTGGCTGCCTAGACAAGTAATTTCAGAATCCCTTTGCCACCTAATATCAGGTATGACGTAGAAGTAAAATATAGACCCTATATACCTGACAATGTCAAGCATTGGAAAGTGTTTGAGGACGATCTCAAAATCAAAATATTTATGGAAACTCTTGAAGATTTTTCAGCGTTGCATATTGATCAGGACCAAGACTCTGCAAATAGTCCCCATGCTAATGAATTGTTGAGTAAAATTGTTGATCATCACATTGTCCAGTTACCCAACAGTCACATCCCTAAGGGACTAGTCCCTTTAGAAATATTATTTGATAGAAATGATGTGGCAGTAAAGGGTAAAATCTCAAATGATGACATTGATGTGTTGAGTGCAATATTGGCATAGAGAAGGATCCAAAATTTGTCAAATTGTCAAGCAACCTGTCAAGAGAGAAAAGGGCCGAGTATACTGAGATATTAAAAGAATTTGTTTATGTGTTTGCTTGGACCTACGAAGACCTCAGAACTTACGACACTAGTGTCATTGAACACAAAATCCCACTGAAGGAGGAAGACAAACCATTTAGGCAGAAGTTGAGACAGATAAATCCTATGTTGTTGCCTATTATGGAAAGGAAGGTGAAGAAGCTTTTGGATGCTCAGATTATTGTGCCTTTGAGATATTTTGAGTGGGTAGCCAACCTGGTCCCAGTGAGAAATAAGAGTGGAGAAATCAGACTCTGTGTCGATTTCAGAAACCTAAACATAAGTTCAGAGAAAGATAATTACCCGCTGCCAAAGATGGAACATATATTGCAAAGGGTGATAGGCGCGTCCATGATTTCCTCGATTGATGGATTTTCGGGCTATAATCAGATCTTTGTCCTGCCTAAAGACAGATAAAAGACAGCCTTCACCACTCCTTGGGGCACATTCATGTATGCCAAAATTCCCTTTGGATTAATGAACGCAAGAGCAATCTTTTAGCGAGCTATGGACATCGCATTCATTGGGGAGAGGGATAAATTTTTGGTCATCTATCTGGACAATATAATATTCTTTTCCAGATCCGATAAAGAACATTGTTGTCATCTGAGGAAAGTCTTCTTGAAATGCAGAAGGTTTGGTCTTTCCCTAAATCCTAACAAATCATTGTTTGTCATGAAGGAGGGAAAGTTGTTAGGGCACATAGTATCAGCTGAGGGAGTTAGAATTGATTCAAATAGGGTAGAATCTATTCAAACCTTGTCACTTTCGAGATCCAAGAAGGAATTTTAGTCCTTGGGAAAAATTAATATTCTGAGAAGGTTTGTTTCAAATTTTTTTGAACTAGTGAAGCATATCAAAACCATGCTCAGAAAGGGGAATGAAGTAAAGTGGACTGTTGAGTCCCAAGAATCCTTCAGCCAGATCAAGAAGGCGTTGATTGAGGCACATGTGCTTATCAGTCCCGATTATTCCAAGGATTTTATTATTTTCTCTTTTACTTATTTTGACATAGTGGCAGTTGTTTTACTGCAAAAGAATGATGTAGGGTTGGAACAACCTATTTCCTTTTTCCACAGAGCATTGAGGGATGTAGAGATCAGATACGACATTATGGATAAGCATCCCCATGCCTTTGTGAAAGCTCTCAAATCTTTCAGAGTCTATGCTCTGCATTAAAAAATCATTACATATGTTCCTTCATCTTCTGTGAAGGATATTCTCATTCAACCTAACATAGACGAGAGCAGGAGTAAGTGGATTGCCAAAATCCTTGAATTCGGTCTGGAAATAAAACCCACCAATATAGTTAGAGGAAAAAAATTATCCAAGTTGTTGGTTGAATCTAATTGTAAAGATTTGGGGTTTAACTTCATCAATGCTTGCTCGAAAAATCAACAGGGTGAACTGGCCGATAAGGAACCTCAGGGCAGTCCTCCATTAGAAGAATGTGCTTGGTACGAAGATGTTATATTTTTTCTGCAGGAGTTGTGACCTCCAGATGGTATGGAAAGAAGAAAGGCAAAGCAATCAGATATTGTCTTATTGAGCAGGTTATGTATTGGAAGGACCCTCTAGGAGTGATTTTAAGATGTTTGGATCCATAGAAGGCCCAAAAGATTATATTTGATTTCCATGATAGCCTATGTGGGGGGCATCACTTCTGGAAAACCACAGCCTACAAAATTCTCAGGGTTGGGTACTATTGGCCTACTCTATTCATTGATGTCTGTGTGAAAATCAGGGCTTGTATTAAATGTCAAAAATTCTCGGGAAAGGAGCAACTCAAGTCCCATCCATTGAAGCCTGTAATAGCTTTGGGAACCTTTCAGCAATGGTGCCTGGATTTTATTAGGTAGATTCATCCTCCTTCAAGTAGTCAGCACAGATGGATTTTAACTGCAACAAATTATTTCACCAAATGGATAGAAGTTATCCCTACAAGGAGCGCTTCTCAAAAGGTGATCATTAATTTTCTTGAATATATCATGGCAAGGTTTGGTTGTCCGAACCGAATCATCACTGATAATTCTACATCCTTCGAAGTCGAACCATTGATCAAGTTTTGTGAGAAGTTCGAAATTTCCTTGATCCACTCTACCCCTTACTATCCGCAAGGTAATGGATTAGGAGAATCCTCTAACAAGAGCCTGATAAAGATCATCAAAAGACTGTTAGAGGACATCAAGAAAGCATGGAATTCAAATCTCAAATTTTCTCTATGGGTTGATAGAGTGACAACAAAGAGATCCCTGGGCATATCTCCTTTCCAACTTGTATATGGGACTGAGGCAATTTTCCCTTCTCAACTTGCCCTGACTGTAGCGAAATTCTTCCAAGACTGCCAAGGAGAGCCTGATGACATGATCAGGAGAATTCATTAGCTGCTAGAGGTACAATAGACTAGAGAGAAGGTGATGGGTATAGCGCATGACCGTTAGCAGAAAATCAAGCAGGCCTTTGATAGGAAAGGAAATAAAAAGGATTTCCAACCAGGAGATCTAGTACTCAAGTGGGATGCACCCAAGCAGGGCAAGGGAAAGCATGGAAAACTTGAAGCCCTTTGGATAGGCCCCTTCCAAATCTCTGATAATTTCCCAAATAACACTTACAGGTTGCTGGATTTGGAGGGAGACGAAGTCTTTGGTGGCCCTGTAAATGGGCACTTCTTGAAAATGTTTTTTGTTTAAAGCCTCAATCAACGTCCTACCATTGTAAACATTGTTCATGTTTTATGTTTGTTTTGTTTTTTTTTTAATAGAAGACTCCACAACACAACACTAGGGCATTGAAGCTACAGAAGGAGTTCTTAGAGCCTTGTAGGGAGGACTCTATCTCCCATCGAGCCTAATGTTAGCACATAAACTTGTCAAGGTATTGAGAGTTATGTTTTCTGCCTAGGTCTGTAATTTGTCTGTCTTTCCTCTCTATGCAGACCCGATTGTAAATTTTTTCTCTCGGCTTGTATTTTTCCTTATGTTTGCCTTCATCCAATTGATCGACCTATTTTCCTTGTCAGATCGCCTGAAAGCTATCGGCCATAAGCCTTTTTTTTCTCCCTAGGCTCGATCATTTCTCCCTTTGCCTTTGTCACTGATTCTCTTATTCTCCCCAAGCCTCCATCCAGTCACCCAAGTAATCATTCACAGGCCGCAATCATGACAACCAAGCACAACACTTGAAGTGGTTTGATGTAGATGCAAATCAAGTGAGTGGGCAAAGATCAACTTTAAACCGCAGAGATCCTTCGAGCCGATCACATCGATGTCCATCGGGTGATTGGGATCATACAATTGCACCAAGTTTAGCATCAAAGAGAGGTGCAAAGTCACAAGGTCAATCCTAGCCATTGGTACGGGGAAGGACGTGTGGAAAAATATTATCATTTCGTGGTTTTGCGAGATGGAGCGATCAAGGAGAAAAGTCATCAAAACTCGCGAAGTGAAAAATCCCAAAAAGATTGTAGTCATTGATAAAATAAGATATCCAAGCCATTGGATCACCTTTTCCCGATTTTGTGAGTCGAGAAAGTAGGAGGGTGAGTTTTGAATACTCGCGACAAGCAAAGTTCCGAAATGATCTTAACAGTCTATTCCAGGAGGACACGTGGCGCAAGATCAACATGAAGAAATTTGTTTCAGGGAAGCTGAAAAGGGAACTGTTGATAGCCGAGGTCCCGAAACACCGATACAATCTGGGTGATCCGATGAAAAGAGATGTGTGTCACCCGATTCGAGCATCGCAATTTCACAACTTGGCATTTTGAGCACAAAGCACATCATGAGTTCACGAAATGTGAAATCGTGACGCGCCTATGTATTAGGCCCACAAGAATAGCCCAGGGTCATATGAGAAGTGATGCCAACGAGAAGCAGGTGCCTATTAAGTAACGGGCACCTGAAGTTGTTCAATGAGATGATCGTGGCCATTGGTTTTGAGACAAATCCAACCATTGATATGGATGGGTCATTTCGCAACTTCGAGCATCGGGATTTTGAATTCAAGGGGAGTGAAAACTCCTGAAATGTGAAATCCTAATATTTCAGAAGGATAAGCATGAGGTCAAGACCCGCGATTGATTAGGACAAAGGAAGTGGAGTTGCGCAAAGAATTAGTGCGTCCGATTTGATCACGGAAAAGTATCTGGCGTAGTCTCAATGTGCCAAGGTTAATCCAAAGGGAGTGTGATCTCAGTTGGAATGTTCATGGGTGTCAATCCTCATCCTGATCCCAAGGAAGGTAGTTAATGAAAGTGGGGAAAGTGGTTGAAACCTCGTTTCACCACATAAATGGAAAGCATGGAAATTTTGGCCGTGGAGGGTGAGCTGTCAGCCGAAAGTTCACCTGTCATGGATTTGCTTGTGAAGCCCATACCGATCCAATCTTGTGTCTGATAGAGGAATTTAAGTGCAGTCTGACAGGATAGGATGTAGTCGCCAAGCCTTGAATGCAGCAACCAGAGCATGCTTCTGAAGGGAGCAAGTTTCTTTGAGTACAAATACTCACTTGTAATATTTTTTTAGGGTCGATGGTAGAGAAAAGATCCTTTATTGTAAATTTTTAATGAAACTTCTAGTTTTTCTAGATATGTTATGTAATTGATGTTGGACACACCTACCACACTTAGTGGGGGGGGTGAATGAGTGTGGGGATCTTTTCCCAAAACTTCCCTCTTACACAAAAAATCCTTAGTTAACATTCAACATTTTCTCATTATTCATTGTTGTCATTTATAATCAGTTATATGTGAATACATATCAGCAACATATCATCAACAAATCATCTCCACGAGGAACACAAGAACACAAGATGTATGTACAATTTTTCATTTTATTATGGACTTCAATCCAGGGGTTTTTCAGCAACAACTGAATAGAGTACAACTCTATAAGAGAACCAGCTCTATATGCAAGACTCAGATTACATTCTCAGCACCAACTGAGATGAGGCAACAATCCTCAACAGATATCAATATGTCAACATAAACAAGTGCATCAACCATGGACCAACCTATGCCAAACAACCTGTAATCAACTTGTACAATAAACAAGTGCATCCAACCATGTACCAAGTATATACCAATCATGTTTCAACTACTCATAAACAATGAATCATCAATATGTACCAACATCATCAACTATACACCTCATGTATGTGCCAACTCATCAACTGTTTGTCTCAACCATGACTAGTTTTGGATTAGTCAACAACCCCAACTTGAAATAATCATAACTTTGTACCTGTAATGAATAAATATCTGAAACGGATAAACAATGTTCTTCAGTGTGTTTTATGCAATTCCTCCAGGTGGAACTACTTGGAACCTCTCAGAAAAGGAGTTATAGCAAAAATGGCATACCTTGTTGAATTATGGCTTATTCTAGAGAGCGACCTTGTAGAGCGTGCCCTACACAAAATATTTTTTCAATTGATATGAAACTATTACAAAACATACTAAAGACTCTACCCTAACCAAAAAAAATTGTCTCGCTGAATTTGAATCTGTTATGAAGAAGTTATGACGTTTTTACCCGAAAAACCTGTTTTTGACTAGTTTCAGGACTAGCCAAAAACCCTATTTTCCACGGAGTGTAACTCCCAAAAAAAATGACCCACAAGATGAATGTTTTACCACAAATACTTGGGTATGTTTTCTCAATGGAATAGAAATTTCACATTCGGAATCATTATAGCAAAAAAGTTATAGCGAAAATGGTGAGATGACCTGTAAATAACATACCTTAGAAAGCATCATCAAAAGAATTTATCCTCCCTTCAATTTCGGCCCTCTTTTCTTCACCTTCCTTCTGAAATCCAGCTTAGATATCCTTGGTTACCTCAGTCACCTGTATATATTCAATATTCTCAAGTGTTCCACACCAAAAATGCTCAAGAAGCTCTCACGAGAAGCAATCCATCAATACTCCAAAAGATATTCTCACAAGAAGCTCTCCATCAATACTCCAAAAGATATTCTCACAAGAAGCTCTCCATTGATCCACAAAAAGGATGATCTACAAAAGTCCATTGTTGTATTATTTATACTTTCATCATCTAGGTCACTTAACCCATTTATAGGTCACTTAACCTATTTTCCTTATTTTAGGGTTAACCACTTTCCATAGATAGAAATTTCTCCAATATTTTATCATTTAAATATTCATTCTTGATTTTCTCATCTTACTTTATCATTTCTTGATTTTTTCACTTCTCTTTATTATTTAAATAATCCACCTTGACTTTGTCACCTTAATTTATCATTTAAATAATGATTTCTTCTTTTTGTTCACTTAACCCATTTCTAGGTCACTTAACCTATTTTCCTTATTTTTAGGGTTAACCACTTTACATAAATAGAAGGTTCTCCAGTACTTTATCATTTAAATATTCCTTCTTGATTTTGTCACCTTACTTTATCATTTCTTGATTTTGTCACTTCTTTTTATTATTTAAATAATCCACCTTTACTTTGTCACTTTACTTTATCATTTAAATAATGATTTCTTCTTTTAGGTCACTTTGACTTCTTTGACCTTGGGGGCTGCAAGCCTTCATGTGGGGGTCCTTCATCTTTGTAAGGACATAACTCTCAAACCATGAGGAGTTATTTGGCATTCCACATACCACCGGAAATGGCATGACAAGCACTATCCATCTAGGATAGTTTCACCAACAATTTCCTTGATCTTCATCTCATTATTCCACATACAAGCATGGGTCCTCC
>JZKD02S1343236.1:127826-150858 GCA_000966675.3 Picea glauca
TTTAAATAATGATTTCTTCTTTTAGGTCACTTTGACTTCTTTGACCTTGGGGGCTTCAAGCCTTCATGTGGGGGTCCTTCATCTTCATAAGGCCATGACTCTCAAACCATGAGGACTTATGTGACATTCCACATACCATCGGAAATGGCATGACAAGCACTATCCATATAGGATAGTTTCACCAACAATTTCCTTGATCTTCATATCATTATTCCACATACAAGCATGGGTCTTCCAACCATTCTTCTAGGATAACTCAATCCATAAAGCGTCTTCCTGTGAGGGATTTCACCATAAGAGGACCACTTTGGAGTTCATCCATTTGTGCACGTTATAAATCATGATAAGAAAATAATGAGAGCAAGGGTCCTCCAACCATTTTTCTAGGATAACTCAATCCGCAAAGCGTCTTCCCATGAGGGCTTTCACCATAAGGGGGCCACTTTGGAGTCCATCCATTTGTGCACCTTATCAATCATGATAAGACAATAATGATTCATCTATACAGTTTTCCAACAATGCATCATATACCAATGAAACCACATTGATCCATCTTCATCATGTATCAATGACAACTCATTGATCCATCTTCATCATATCAATGACAACTCATTGATCCATCTTCATCTATGAAATCTCATCAATGAAAATACATATTATATTACATCAATCATCAATCAATCAATCAATCCGTTGACATCAATCAATCACTTGAAATCAATCAATCAAACCATTGGCATCAATGACAACATGATCCAACAATTGAGACTTCTTGTTTAATGAAAATCAGTTCCCTTTCATCTCTTTGTAACGGCTATGTTAGAACACTCAGGCATGGAAGATCCAACCGAGGATAGTTATGTTTTTGTGATGTATGTTTGATCATAGTGACATCACTGCCAGTTTTAATCAGTTCTCTGTGTTTCTTTCCTTCCAACCCTGAATGACCTGGGCATGGACAATTCAGTTGGGAAATTGTTATTGAATTGTGATGTATGTTTGATTTCAGTTCATAATAATTTCATTTAGTTCCTTGTATCTCTAAGCCAAAAAGATCTTGTCTTCTGAGTTTTTCTCTCATCTGGTTGCTAGAACACTAGATGTCCATTGCAGACCACGTCAGTCTCCTTAAGTTCTTCCCCTACTCACCACTGTACAACAAATCACTGACTGAAGTTAGATTAAGACCTCAATTTCCTATGCATGCTAACCCAGTTTTCTAAGACTTTGTCCATTACACCACCCTTAAATTTATTCATTGTGACATACAAACTTATGGGTATCAGGCTTACCCTCTCCGCAATTGGAGGGTGCCTTATGGTACTAACATTGTCTTTTACCAGTATTTTCATAATCAGATTATGAATCATGGTTCATCTTATTTTCTTTGATTTTGGCCACCAATTATTGTTTTGAGTGACATTCATCGATGTTCTTCCATGGGATTTTGTGGAAATCACACCATTTTTTGGTGTCCTTATTTGTCTTCCCATTACCCTTCTTTTCCTGTGGCTTGGACTGGTTTTCAGGAGGTTGTTTAATAGAGTCATCGTTATCATACTTTGGTTGTTGCATATTTGCAAACACGAACTCCCATTTGTTTTGGTGCTTAGATTTCTACTCAATTTTAACAACACATCGATAAGTAGCATCGAGTGATGAGATGTCCAAAAAATCCATTTTAGTTTGGATGTATCTATGTAGAGCCCCATGATATTTCAGAACCAAATGTTGTTCGAAGTATTTGATACCCAACTTGGTGCACAAGGTATGGAAGGTATTGGTGAACTCCAAAAATTCTTGGCCCCTCTATTTTCACAGTGTGTTCCATCTCATATATTGGTCCTCGTAGTTTCCAACAGGGTAGTACTGGTCCTTTACCACGTCCCAAAAAACATCCCAAGTGGGATCGAACCCATATATTCCAAACTCTTCTATGGAACTTTTCTCCCAATAATTTTCCCACCAATGTTTGACATGGGAGAGAGATTTAAGGAGTGATAAGGTGATATTTTCCCTGTCGAAAAAATGGTGAATAGAGAAATAACCTTATAGCAGATTTAACCATTTTTCTAGGGCAGCTGCATCTATCTGACCTTCAAATACGGGAATATAAAAAATGACATGTACCTTGAAAGGAGAGGTTCTTCCAAAGTGGTTGTTTGATGAATATGTTCATGTTTCTATTGACAACCGTTGAAGGATGTGGGAAAGATTCTCCATCATTTCGTCCCTCTTTCGCGTGAGAGCTTGCTCAAGAAACAGATTGATAGAATCGTCTACTCCGTCATTTTTATTTTTTTCCACCATGGAGGGTTTCTTGGGCATGCGAAAGCCATTGTCTTCAAGAGAGACAAGCATGAGACCCAACTTGCTATACTTGATCCTTGTTGGGGACATGCACTAAAAAAAAACGATCAAGAGAAGCCTGCTCTAATACCACTGATACGGATTATTTTCGGCATGAAATGAGAGTGGAGATATAATAAAGAAATGTACAGAGATATCTCTGGTATTCAATAATATAACAAAAATGTATCAGAGATGAAACCATAAACACAGAGATATAGTAATACACAATTTTCTATTAATGAGTGAAAATGTACAACGAATGTAAAAATACAGAGTGAAAGACTCGCTAGAATGTTGGAAACTTATCTCTGAGAAGAGATGTGATGGATACTCGCATCCATAAGAATATTATTGTTACAATGAGGCTCCAAATTCCTTTTTAACATAAGTAAAATCCAAAACCCTAACCCCGTAATATGAAAATACAAAAGGTTTGTGGGCCCGGATGGGGTAGTTGATACGTCAACTTCCCAGGGGCGTAACTTTTGCATACAATCTTTGTTTGGGGTGCTCGATACACCGTTGGAAAGGTCTAACTGAGAAGAAAAATTTTTGACTGGTTCAAGCTAGTTCATTTTGAAATCCCTTGGACCCCAAATCCCCAAAAACACGTCATTTAGGGCCTCAAAATGGCCCCAAAATTTTGGAACCTGAAAACTGTCGAAAAACTACCAAGGTGGAAAATTGGTTTTTGAGCAAGTGGAATAGGTGGGTGGCCACTGATATCCACCTGGATCAATGTATTTCATCATGCTCTGGGAAAATAGATAGAATAAGTTTTACCCTCAAATTTGTGACTTTTGCATGCCAAGGATCTATTTTCTCATCTTTGGAAAAGAGTGTCCCGAACTATCCAAACAGGAAAACAAGATCTTGAATTACATTGGGAAATGGTACTTTAAAGAGAAGCACACCTATTTAAGGATATATGGATCCATTATCCCACCACACCTATTTCCTGTGTATGTACTCGTTATATTGGTCATCAGAGAAATTTTTTATCATACCATCATGCAAGGATTCAATGATACCCATGGGAAGGATAAGAAGAGGTTGTTTATTCCTTATGGATTTCAGATAGGGTAATATGTGGTCAAATATTCCAAGAATGCCAAGTAAGAAGGCCAGGTCCACTTAGAATGCAAGTTCATGACAGGGAGGTATAGAAAGCATGATCCCAAATTACTAGCTCCAAATCATGCAGAGAAAGTGGTCTTGACTTGGGCATACGCTCATGAAAAGTGGGAAGATGAATTGTTCACCGAGAATGCCCAAGACTGGAAATAGTTTGAGAAGAGAAGGGCCAACCCAAATGTAACAATCTTTTCCTCTTTAATCTTAGAGGAGAAAATCAAAATGGTGAATCATGGAGTCTCCTCTAGAAAAGGGGCTAATAAAGGTACACAAGGAGGAGAGGAAGAGCTCCTAGCAAAGAAGGATCAGTAAGCGTTGCAAGGAGAACAAGAAAGAACCATGGAAGAGAAAGAAGAAGAAAGAAGACTTCAATAAGAATAAATAAAGAAAGATGAAGAATATGCAACATAGGAAGCACTCGTTGAGCAAAGAAGAAAAGAAGAAAAGAAACAAAGGGAGTATGAATTCATGGAAAAGAGGAAAAGAGATCAAGAAGAATAGGCCCGACAACAAGAAGAAGAATCGAAGATAAAGTTGGAGTAGAAATGGAATGATGAGCTAAAAAATATGCATGAAGAAGTAGAGAAACAATATAAGAAAGAATAATTAGAGATGATGGAGAAAGAGAAAGCATAATAGGAGCAGAAACTCAAGCATGACCAGAAAAAACCATCCACCACTGTAAATTCAAATGAATTCATTGATATGAAAAAATATGAGGAGAAAGTGGGAGAGATTGTTGTCCCTATTGTCAATGAAAACACCAATAATGAGGAGACTCCAACAAGCCCATCAAAAGAACAGAAGGAGGAGACAACAAAAGAGGGAAATGAATAGGATGACACTTCATTCCCAAACAAGAATACCTCCTCTCACTAAGACAAAGATTATATTTCATCAACCAACAACGAGGAAGATCAGGACCCACTCGATGGGCATGAATCAAAGGTGTCCTCACCATAATACCAATGGGGAGACATGGATGGTCAAAATACTAAAATTGATTAGGATGGTATGCAGCAAGGAAACCAAAACAATGTTACTGTGACAGATGGTGAGCAATAAAGCAATCATAATAATGAAAATGACACATGTGGAGAAAATGTAGAGCATGATGAGGAAAACAAACATAACATTAGCACCACTCCTGAGCAAGTTCCCAAGGATGATGGAGGAACTTAGAATCCAGATGAAATTTTACCAGATGACTCATCATCTCTAGGACTAAAGACGAGTGTGGAAACTAAGGCTAAAACCCAGAAAACTATCACAAATGATAAGAAGTCTAGTGAGAAATAAAACGATGTAGGAAAAGAATCTTCATACAAAGAACTAACTCATGACCCTATATCAGAACACTTTTATACTTTGGGAAGCCTGAGTAATATATTGTCCTAGGGTGATCATCCCATTCCTAAACCAATGGAGGAGGTGGCTGACTTGGAGTCTTTTTGTTATGATAAAAAGCAGAAATCTATAGTTAGGAGGACCCAAAAAAAAAGGAAAACCACACTAGAAAGTAGTGGGATGTGCACCTCGGAGGAGGTCAAAATAGACACCAAGAAGTCTAAGATGAGTCAATTCTATTCAATAGGCATTGTAACATCCCCAGCCATCACCAAGCCGGGCAACGCTACCAACACAACCTTAACATTACCTTTAATGCTCTAATACCAATTTGTATCATCCCCAGCCATCACCAGGTCGGGCAACATCACCACACGAAAATACATACATACATACAACTTGAATTTTAATGAATTTAAAACACTTAACATAGAGTTACTTCTACCATACAGATTCAATTATAATAACAATAATTCATATATGCAACATAATACATGATAACATTCAAGCATCACAAACATGCATAACATATAAATTAAGCACATAAATGATACTTATTTTTTCAACTGGAATAACACCACCAACTGCATGCAGACCTTACGTGAACCTCCCAGCCTTAGACCACATTGCTCATCACTCTCAGTAGTAGCTCACCCCCAAACTGGGACTAAGCTCCACCGTGCAAGGGAATCCTAGGCTAGGCAAGGTCAATAGGAAGACACACAGTTTATGAGGAAGGATTCTCTCCCACGAGCCACTTATGCCCACTACTCACAGACTCTCATTCCCCACATGTCTATCCCACCCCAAGAGTATACACCTTCACTGTCACACAATCCATTGGTTGCTTCACCTCCCTTGCCTTGGGCTTTAGCAATAGGTCGGACCGGAATTCTTAGAGTTCTATAGTAGCTATAGGACCCCTTCCAGGAGAACTCACTTCCACAACACACTCTCTCACCTGCAGAGAGTTTCTCACAGGCCTGACAACCTGCCTCTTCAACCACAACCACCTCTCTCACTTGGAGAGAGTGTTGCACATAGGCCTGACAACCTGCTTCTTCAAATTCGTTCCAGCATAAGGAGGACAACAAAAAGGCTCAGCAAGGAACAGATGAGGGTGACAAGCCACACTTATCCAAGGGACTGCATGGCCACAACAACCCACAGTTATAACACACATGGCATAGACAATTACAGGATGCTCAGGCTTCACAGAAGATGTGGGTCGGCTTCACGGATTTGATTTTCAGAGGTGTGTGGCTATGTAGAGGTCCAGTGCAGAGACAAAACAGGTTCTGGGGAAGGATTCCAATGAACTCAGGTGGAGTATGGAAGAATGTGTGTGTGAACCCACAACACAACTGACTTCTTCATCTTTAACTCCATGCACCCAGGTCGATACCTGTCTTCCTGGAGCTGCATGCACTCCATTTTGCATATGTTCCTTTCCTAGGAACTTGGGACAACACTCATCAATTGTCCACCTTAGCCTTTTAGGAAATAATAATAAATTATTATCCCCTTTAGAGGTAAGACCCCTAGCTTAGCCCCTAGGCCCAACACTTAGCCTCCTCCCTTACCCAACCTTATGGAAACTTAGTCCCCCATCACTCTTTCTTCGTGGTTGATCTACACATAGCGATGCTTTTATATTAACAAAGTGCATAATTACATGTACAAAACAGACTCCTGGCCTTTAACACCTAGGCTCTCCGGCTTACTTGCACATAAGCTTACCAGCTTACAATTGCTCGACTCACCAGCCTACAAAACATGTTTACAATACATAGATATAACTGGGGCTCATCCTTGGGGTATTACAAGCATGGCCATCTCACATGCCTCCTTGGACAAGGAAATTATGGAAGAAAGAGAGTTGTAGAAAGCTAGGATTGAAATAGTCTCCCTTAAACACTAAGTGCAATATCATCAAGAGGATGGAGGCTTAACAAAATTAAATAAAGAACTACTCAAAGTAAATGAAAAACTTCTTAAGGTGCAAGAAGAATTAGTAATGAAGGAAGTTTCTCTTCAGGAGGAATCCTTGATATTCAGGATCACCCATAATGACATGCTTCGATGGGAAAAGAAAGGATTTGGCGCCTTGGATAAAGTCGAGTTCATCCGATCAATACAAAAAGATAAATGGGTTGAGGACCACAATATAGAGTTGTTATTGGATGAGAAGTTGGCTCAAACACACTTGGAAGCTAAACACTGGGCTAAGATTGTGGATGAGCCAAGAGATAAAGTGGAAGAAGAGTGGGAATATTTCCATCAGGTTTGGGAGAAGTTGAACCAGTCAATGGTATATCTCCAATTGCCAACTTTCGACTCTCCTATATTTTTTCGTTCGATTGATGAAGTATTGGCCAACTTGCAGTGATCGATCGATGAGTATAAATATTATATTGGTAAAATTGTCACTGTAGAGGGAGGGAATGTGCAAAGATATGTCATTGTCCAAGTTAGATCATCAATCAGATGGAGTAGTTGACTAGCAGAATTTATAAATACACTCTATGATTTTGTGACAGTAAACATGAGTTAAGTATGTTGATGGATCATCATAGGTTCCATTTTAGTGACAGTTGTACGAGAATTTTCAGAGAGTGGGTCGACTACGTGGACATGTATGCAAGCCCATGGAAATATAGATCACCTTATTCATCATGACTCAAGATGTTGTCTATCTATTTTGAGTTTCTTATGTGGTTGTTTATTTTCGTTGTTAAATTTGTATAAATAAGTGAGTATGCCCGATAGAATGGGACCTTTTGGAAAACAAGCATTTTTTTGTTTATTGTACTCAAGAATAATTTCTACAGCTAATATTAAAGCTCCGCTAGAGCCTGGAATGTTTTTGGAACCAATTGTGTGATCTGCGATTATAGGGTAGATTATTCTACGTTTGATCATTCTTATATCAATGTCTAGTAAGATGTTATTTTGACCAAGCTATCTTGTGAATCTTGAATGCTACTTTCATTGATTTTTCATCTTTATTTAAATTTCCATGTTAATATATGTTGATGCTTTAACACAAATGATCAGTAAATTCATAATTATTTATTTATAGCTAACATGATTTTACTTGGTTATTTGCATGCATGTGTAATGATTGTTACCTAGTTTTTCCAGAGAATTATTTCCAAGGAGAATATACATATCAGTGTACTTGTTATTTATTATCATATTTGTTCTGAGAAGTTATATTTAAGAGGAAATGTGTTATTATGCATGTTTTCTTTTGTTCATTTGGTTGACAGAACTACTTCTTGTGAACCATCCAATCTTTAATCATAATATTTTCTAAAAAATTGCAAGAAATTTTTTTCCCAAAATTAAATAAATATCAAGAGGATAAAACCAACAAATCTTAAATCCCATCGAATAGTTGTCGGACCACTAATCTAGAGAATTACACTATTCCAAACAAAGAAGAGTCTAATTGGGCCTTGGCTTCAGGTCTGATTCCTACTGTTAAGTAAAAGGGAATCCATTCCCCTCAATAGTTTGGTAGCTCGTTGGAAATATCTAGTCGAGAAGTACACATTCTGAATAGCCCGATAAATTCCTCCATGTATTTATTAGGCATTGTCGTGCCAAAAAAGCATGGTTTAGGGACTCAAAATGGCCCCGGAAGTTTGGGACCCGAAAACAGTAGAAAAACTGCCAATATGTGGAACCATTCTGAATTAATGGAATAGGTGGGTGGCCACTAGTATTCACTTGGATCAAGTGTAGAGGTCACAACATCGTTTAAGTATGAGAATTCTAAGGTAGCCTCTTCAGTCCATACAAATGATTTTTTCTTCAAGAGGTATGTGAGTGGGTTTGTAATGCATGCATAATTCTTAACAATTTTCCTATAATATCTTGTATGACCCAAAAATCCTTTAAGAACATTGGTGTTCTTAGCAATGGGCCATTTTGTGATATCTTAAATATTTTGAGGGTCAACCTTGACCCCTTCCCTTGAAATATTGTGACCCAAATACTCTACTTCTTTTTTCCCAAAAGCATATTTGGACATTTTTACATATAATTGATTGTTCTCAATAGGAATTTATCATCATGTTTAATGTGTTCTTCCCATGATTTCCTATATAAGTATATCATCAAACAAAACCAACAAAAATGTATAAGATGAAGTCAAGAAAAAATGATCATAAGGCTTTGAAAAGTAGAAGGAGCATTAGTCAACCCAAAAGGAATGAACAAGAACTCATAGTGCCCTTCATGTGTTCTAAAAATTGTTTTGCGGATGTTTCATTCCCTTAATATAATTTGATGCTATCATGATTCCAGATATAAATTTGTGAAATAAGCCACTCCATGAAGCTCATTTAATAGTTCATCAATATTTGGAATGGGGAATTTATCCTTGATGGTGATTTTATTTATATGTATGCAATCAAGACACATCCTTCAAGAGTTATCCTTTCTTCTTACCATCACTACTAGGTATGAAAGGGAACTCTTTCTTGGTCAAATAATACCTACCTCTAGCATGTCTTGTACCATTTTCTCAATCTCACTACTTTGTTGATGTGGGTATTTATAAGGTATTTTATTAGGATGTGTACTTCCAAGTATGAGCTCAATTTAATGTTCACGATATTTAGATGGAGTTAACCCTTTAAGAATTTCTTGAAAGACTCTATGATGTGTTTCCAAAGTAGATTTTAATTCTAAAGGAATATTTTCATTTTCTTGCTTCACTTCCATAAATTTAATTCTAACAATATCTCCACTACAACCCTTTTTAGGAGATTTTGTATTCTATGTGATATGATTATTTGAGAGGGTGGATATTTTAACCCATTTAATTCATATTCAATTCCCTCTATTTTGAATCTCATAAATAATTCATTATAGTTTGTAGAAATTGCACCCAAGGTTCTCAACCATTGAATCCCTAGAACCACATCTACCGCTCCAATAGAAATGGCATACATAGGGATTAATAAGTTATAGTCTCCCATACTAAGTATGTTATTATGGAATTTTCCTCCACAATCAATACTTTTCCCATTAGTATCGATACTTGAAAATTTACAACCAGGTACATGAAATAATTGAGACTCTCTACTGATCATTTATCAATGATTTTATGGGTACTACCTAAATCAACAAGTACTATGATTTTTTTCTTCTTGATGTATCCTACAATCTTGAGGGTTTGAGGTGTTGATAGGTCACTTGCAATGCATGAACTAATATTTCACACTTGGTATATTGAACTATGCCATGAAACATTTCCACATATTTTTCCTACTCTTTTGGGTTCACAAATTCTTCCTCACTCATTTTTATGGGTGCCTCTATTTCCTCCTCATCAATATTTTCCAATTTGAACAAATTTTATTTCTTTACATTTATACCCCTTGGATCTTTTACTACTACAAACAAATCATAGTCATTTTTCTCGTCTGCCATCCATTTCCTTCAATGATATTTGGGTGAGTTGAGGATCTATAGCCCTATGAGGAACAAATATATCTCTCTCTACTTCCTACAAATGTTATAGTGGTAGACTTGCAAGTAGCCATATTCTTGGGTTGAATATGACAAGAAAATTGCATAGTTTCATCAACCTTTTATGGAAGTTTTAGAACAATCTCATGTTCAATGTCTTCTTTTACTCCACCCATGTAAGCTTCCAACAAATTTTTGTCACTTATAGTATCCATCATTGTGGCCAACACTTGAAATTTTGAATTACAATCCCCGACAAGACCTAAATTATTGATTCTTGTTGACAATTGACTAAAGTAGTCGTGTTTGCAAAATTTACTATATTACACTTCTAGGCCCCTTGTAAATAAACCCCAAGTATAATTATAATAATGAGGGTTCCTTTTAACTACCCATTGATATGATTTTGTCTCAAAATATAGAGTCTCTAAGGAAATCCTTTTATTATCGTCAATAATCTTATGCAATTCAAAGTACTTCTCTATTTGGTTTACCCATGTAAAGACATATGTTCCATTAAAGTTTCTTAATTTAACCTTAGGAAAGTGGATACCTTTAGGAACCCATCCATTATTAGCTCCATTATTAAAGTTAAATCCTCCTAAAATATGATTATTGGTGGAAGGTTACCCAACCTAAATTTTTGTATCTTTATTTTCATAAATTCCTTAGGTCGTATTATCACTTTTCGGGAGCCTCTCATATAGGGCACATGTGAGCATGGCTTCATGGATTTCTATAATTCCATTTATTTATCTCTCATTTATTATATTTCATCTTTGATGTTTTCTTATGAATGTGTAAAATCAACCTTTTTTAGCACCATATCATACATTCCCTTACATTGGTTCCTTAATTGGGATAATTGGTTCTCTAACTCTTCGCTTTCTTCATGATTCATGGATGAGCTCTCTAGTGGTTTATCCATAATATATTTTTTTACACTACCCTTTTTCATGTGGGACAAATATAATATTTACTTAGAATTTTCATTTATTTTATTTTTACCTCATTTTCTGAAACACCTCAAATAGATGTCCCAATCAAAAGTTATGAAAGTTTCAAATTAACATACATTTTTAATCCCAATTTGGAAATTGTCTTGTTAACCAAACTTCAACCTGCTAAAACTTATCCAATTATAATCCTCTATTGATGTAATTTTTATAATTTATACTCTTAGATGTTATATTCAAGATCCCATTTGTGTCATTCAATTTGGACCTTCAAAGGGAAAGCTATGTTGGCATTATTAGAACTTGTTGTTTTTCCCCTATTTTAGGGGAGCGAACTTGTATGACTTACCATATCACTAATAATTCACTTTCAGCTCTTAAATTTGGATCTGAAACAATACATTTTTTCTTCTTTACAATGAAACTAGGGTAACTCAATTGTGAGCTCACTAGCTTTATATACAACTATTTTATGAGAACATCTATTTGAGACTATCTTTCAGACTAGTAAAACCCCCTAAAGTCCATAGCCTGCAACTCCAAAATTATAGCAAACTAGAATACAAAATTCTAACCCGAGGTGCTCAACTATGTCCTTATGCATCCTAAAAAGAATTCTCATAGATAATAACTCAAAAAAATAGATAAAAAATAGTAAGATGACTCATTTAAAGGAGCCAACCCCAAGGATCGTATGCTCTAATACTAAATGTTATGTACCAAATACTCCAAATAGCATAAAAATAGAAAGAAGAAGTAATATCATGCCCTAAGAATGAAAGAGAATGAATGAATAAGAATAGTCTTTCAGGGGGAAACCTCCTTTCACAATATATCAAATACACAAGATAAGATTCATATTCAAATGAATCTCCTTAATTTATAAATAAGATACAAAGAAAGCACGGTGTATCATATATTCTAGGCTAACCTTACTATAACTATATAATAATGATGAATGAGAGTTGTCCCCGAGGTGTAGGACAGTCGGTGACAGAGTGTGTTGTTAAGCCACTCCGTGTTGAAAAGTCACCGGTTCGAAACCTGCGGGGACAAAAAATCCAACCATGTTAAGGGTTGGTGTGGCTCAGGCCAGGTGCGATCCCCGGGTGATTTTGACGGCTTAGATGCCCCTAAGTCGCAGTTTCTCAAGCCAAAGGTTAATCCTGATGCCAAGAAGGTCCGGACCAATTAACAAACAAAAAAAAATGATGAATGAGAGTTAGGACCCTAACACACACACACACACACATGTGAAATATAATCCTACTGCACTAGCTCAAGTGCTTGAGGTCTTTGTGCTTCATTTAAGAGTTCTTGTGGTCAATCCCATAACTTAGCTACCTTTTTTATGTCATGAAAACTTGTGGACACATGTGGTTCCATTCTATTTATGTTGATGTAATGCTTATGATGACATGTTGTGATTTTATTTATATCTTTGATGATGATGTGATATTATTTTTATAATTCCATATCATGATGCAATGACATGTTGTAATTGCACAAAACTCTTTGATGATGATATTTCATGATTAGATGTTCTTATTATGGCATGCTTGGGCATGTGTTTCTTACTATTTAGGATGTTGTGATGACAATGGTGTTGAGATGATTTTATGATCTCATGATGCATGGACAATTAGCATCCAATTATTTTCTATGATGTGATTATTTTATGATTATAACTAATGCATTGGTTACATGATGTAAAGTGGTGATTGAAAAAAAAAATCCACCCATGAGCCTAAAGGATCGGTTCATTCATTGATCTCATGGGAACCCATGCCTACGAAAGAGGATATCTACAAAGTAACACCATATGGGTTGGGGACAAACTCAATCAATAATATTATGCTAGTGGTTCTCTTACCTTATTTGATGTTTGGTGGGACATATTACCAACTTGAGTACGATAGAGTGCCTTATATTGGATTCATGATGCCAAAAGTCTAGAAGAAGAGCTAGAGTTGAACTTTCTAGTGGAGTTGTGAGGTTGCAATTTCGATGCAAGGGACTAAGTGCTTGGTTAAGTTTGGGAGGAAGTTTAGGATAGCCTTTCAAGATGCATGGGGTACATAAGTTGGTGTACCAGACTAGACACCTGCTTAGGGAAATGAGGCCTCGATCCTTGGGACCCCTAATAGGCCGATAAGCTTTAAGACCAAGGTCGATAGTTAGGAAAATGGATGGAGTTGTAGTCGCACTTCCCTAGGTTTGTGATGTGAACTTTCAATGCTTGTTGCAGTCACCTTGGTGCCTCTTATACTAGTTGCAGTAGATGGTGATGGTGTAGAAGACATGGGAAGAAGGTAAAACCTATTTGTAACATAATAAAGTTAACTTTAAGATGAAGTTTCTTGAAAGGGGGAAGTAAGTAATGCCCCATATTATATATAATTAAAATAGTTTTACACGTTGGTGATAAAAATAAATAATTAGTCTTAAAAAAATAGTTAAATAAGTAAATAAGAATAAGAATATTAATAATATTTATAAATAAATTAACCAATTGTATAATAAAAAGAGAAAATAAAAGAATAATCAAAATTAAATAAAGTGAAATTTAAGTAAAAGATAAAAGAGATAATTGTTTGGGTGACAAGTGGAGTATGTGCATGAGAAATTTTAAATGGGGAGAATTAGATAATAATTATTTGAAGGATGTTGAGAAGGAGGTGAATGCATCTTTTACTTGCACATCTTGATCATTGAGGGTTTTCTTTGGAGCTAAGGATTTAAAAGAAAGAGATAGGAATAGGAGCTAACATAGGGTATTGATTGAGAGTCGAGGGCTCACAATTGTATCCACTAAGAGGTTGGTTGGGATAAGAGTTTTCCCGCACACTTGGTTTCCTAGTTGGTTGCAATTAGCAAAAACAAGCAGCTAGAGCCTGAAGGTTCCATCCTCACCGTGATTGTAAGTAGGTTTCATTTTGAATCTTTCAAATACGACTCTTACACGATGTTACCCTTATCATTGATTTATGAAATGAATAATTGTATAATGTGTTAGAAAAACAGGACCGTGGAGCAATAAAATAAAACAAATGCGGAAATAAAATACAAAAGATACACAATACAATAGAGACACAGATATACGTGGTTCACCTAGTGTGGGCTACATCCACCAGAGAAATTGTCAGGTCCTTCCTTTATTATTATCAAGCAAATGAAGGGATACAACCTACAGCAAACTCGTTGTAACTTCCTCTTCTTTCTCTCACAATCTCCTATCTCAGAATACAATATTCGCCATAATGCATAGCCGCAATACATTTCCCCCACAACAAAGGGTTGTCTTCTAGGGAAACAAACCCTAACATAATTTCTACCGTTAGATCTGCGACCTTATAATGAACGGTCCATATTTACAATGAAATTACAATATACACTTACAAGGCAATTTTTTCCTTCGAGGGCTTCACCCTCGAACCCCACAGAGGGGGTAACCCCCCTCTACACTCCCCTGCGTGGAAGAGTGTACATACTTTTGGGGTGTAAATACTTCATGGGGTATAAACACGGCTGAAAACAAAAGACCTCTTAATCAGAAAGATAATCAGGCTCCACAACCAACATAATGTTAATGCTTATGTATTTATTTAAATGTTAATTTGAATGATTGAATAAATTGACTAAAAAATGTAATTGTGCAAATTTATAAACTAAACACCTCTTTAAAATGTTGATCACTAAACCGATAACCTATTTCCTTACATTTACAAATTTTCTTAGTCAACACTGAACTCCAAATATAAAAACTTATATATATATTTATATATATATAGTAATGACCCCATTGTTGTGACTACAAGCGAAGCAGAAGGTGCATTTTTTTTTTTGTTTTAGGCAGGAAGGCAGCTACGAAAAATAGTTGAACCACACAACCTAACGATGAACACAAGCACGTTGATCAAGCAACATACAACTACGACTCCATGCACTAGCACAAGAGCAACTGGGTGAAAGATGCATAAAGCAACAGATAGAAACGACTACCCGCCTACAACACAACATGACAAATCCCACAAGCTATGGACAACATCCACCCTCCCGACACAATGGCCTCAAAAACTAATAACTAGAACCTCTATGGCACGCAAACCAAATGCATGAAGGCATTGCAACCCAAGTGACAACAACAACTTACATTGATCAACAACACCTTCAACGGGGAGCACCGACTCCGACCAAGTTATCATTCGCCGCTATCCATTAGGGCACACCATGATCCCCTCATCAAGAATCATTCAATACCCAGGTGATAGGTGAGACAATAACCCTGGTGCAACAAAACCTAACTGGACCAAGGACTTGAGAAAAATTCCAACGTGCTAGGAGACCGAATTAACTGACAAGAAGACAACACTCACACACCCGAGCCACAATTAGACAGGACGCAAGATGACATCACTCAATCAAATGTGCAAGCTATTAACAACTTCGCCAACAACCATAACATGGATGGATTAATAGTATCTTTATACTTACTATTTCTGATAGTTGCAAGCATCTGAGGCTTCTCGAATCGATCTTTGAAATCAAGTGCACTAGCATGATAATCCATTATTGGTAATTAGAAGTCCATACATTACGAAATGTAGTAAATTGTTTATAATAAAATATGCATTTATCAAATGGAAGGCTTCCCAATCAGTTGGCGTAACCGGCTTTCCACCAGTGATGTGGCACCTAAATATCTTCTCAAAAGATGCACTAGCAAAATTTTAATCCTTCGAAGAAATCTTAAAGATATAAGAGAGAAATAAATGACTTTCACAGTCATACACCTAAATTCCTTCACCCCAATAATATAATGGAACTATTATAAATTTTTCCAACCCCGATACAATGTCAAATTACATTATTTCTATAATTTGAACACATTATTCGGAATTTCTTTTAAAAGCACAACATTAACATTCCACCTTGCGATTAAGATTTTATATATATATGAAAATTAATATTTAAATTAATAAGATTCAAATTTGATATACAAAGATTCCTTTTTCCTCAATAATTATTATGGGAGTGAACATATTAACCAACTAACTTTTAAGAAATTAACATGTGCTAGTCACCATTTAAAAAGGTATTAACAATAGTCATATAACTACCTGGTGATGTTAATTAATTACTGGTGAAATTTCAATGCTACTAAAATACCATAACTGATAATTGAGTGTACAGTATTTGTATGTAAAATATATATATTAGTTATTCAAGGGACTTACACAATCATAGGAATCTCTCAACTAATTCAATAATGTTTAAATAAAAATAATAATAACTCTGTCAGACATGGAAAATATATGTTGCTATCTGTTATATGGGTCTTAAGGTTAATACAGTCACTGTCAACAACCAAATAGTCATCGAAATATAACTATTGTTGGATCTAAAGTCAAATGCAGTAGCAAGGAAATCAAGGGCCAATTCAATGGCATTGGTAAGCGCAGTAGTAAAACGTTGTCAGTGGTAAGACATAGACTTACCAACACTATCCCTTGTACCTAAAAAAATAGCAGACATATAAAAACGAACACATGCATTCTCTTATAAAAATGCAAGCAAAAATATAAGTAAAATTGCAGCTAATGTGTGTAATTTCGCAGTCAAATAAATTGAGGTGTTAGTTGCGTTAATACTGACGAGATTTTTTGTTCATTAAAGGAATTCACAATTTTAAACATATATAACGTTGTCTTTTAAACCAGGAATCACAAAATCATTGTCTAGTGAAGATGTTGTTAGCGATAATTTGTTGTGTAAATATGTTTTACAAAGCATTTAATTCCACAAGTTGATCCCTGCCAGTCAATCGTTGTGTATCAAGATACCACGGTCTACACTATCAAGGATGACTTACTATTTATTAAAATTCACTAAAATATCGCAGTCTAAATCGCAGTCGAAGACAAATGCCCATTACACAGCATCAATCTTAGTGTAAGTGTGTTCAGTTGGAAATTAAACTCCAGAGTCGCTATAAAATTTTGTTGTTTGAAATGGCTATAATAATAATAACAGTGTAAGTGCGTTTCAGGAGGAAGTTGACTTTGTAGAGTTGCTATAATATTTTGTTGTTGAAATCAATGTATTAAAATAATTTGCTAACCTATTTCCATTCAACTCGTAGTGTATGTGTAAGTGCAAGTGCGTTTCAACTTGAGTGTGAGTGTGTTTCAAATCATAGGGTAAGTGCACTTCAAATCCACAGGGTAAGTGTGTTCCAAATCGCTGGTATAAAAATTGATAATAACTCGGTCAATATATAAGTGAAACGAAGAACAGATAAGGATAAAGCTGGCATAAATGCAGATGAATCATAGAGTAACTAAGTGATAATGTTGTCAAGAAAATGCGTTGGTCTAAAAACATTGTCCTTAAAAGGATTAACAATCATAAAGGAAAATTAGCAGAGAAATGATTATAAATCACTGTCGGATTACAATCCAAAGGGGAATCTAAGCTATATGAAAATTTCAGTAATCGCTCAATCAAGAAAACACTCATCAACGCTCAATCATAATCCTGGAAATTTTATTCACAAAATTTTTATGTCAACAATAAAATTTAAAGGAAATCGCTGAGTGAAACTCTGGGAAGGACGCAGAGAATATCCATGATCGAAAACGTAGAGATACTTGGCCAGGAAATTCCATAAAAACGTAGACTTAAATTTCCAGGAAAGGTATTAAAAACACAGAGTTACTTCACTAGGAAATGCATCAACGCAAAGATCAAAACGTAGAGGATAATAAGAGGTTCACTGAGGGAAAGCATAAACAATCACAGAGGTAATCAATTGCAACAAAGTGCAATGACCATCAACTAGCCAAGAGAAATCAACAGGGGTAGACGACTGGGAAAACACATCCTTCGCTCATCATCCACGCACAGAAAAGCAAGGCGTTAGGATCTATAGGTCTATTAACACCGAAGTGATGACCGTCGATCCGGCTCCTAGCCGACTGCTCAGGCATGGACTGATGAGATAGGGACGAGGACAGAGTAAAAATCGCAACTTTTCACAACAAATCAACAAAACCAATAGGATAGTCACAACATTTAGGGATCGAATGCCAAGGGAAACAAGTCAAGCAGCGAGTTTAAGGATAAGGGAATTTAAGTTCTCGATTAAACTACTAAGTCAAACACCTTCTTTACACAGTTAGAAATGCAGAAATGAAAGAGTAAGGTCTATAATAATCTACCATGTAGAATACAAGCAAGCGTACCATAGCCCAAGTCACCCGCTCTGAGTCGTTGTCTCACGCGCTTTGTGCAGTTCCTGCCTATCGACCAATGAGACTTCACCGGTACCTACCAGCCAACGCTAGGGATACTCTTCTTCCCCCTTAGCCCCCTGAGCCGCAAAGGGGCAATGCACACTAAAATAGAGAATAGCTAGCTCTCATCTCACCTCGCAAGGCCGAGCTACCACTCCTCACCAAGCTGGGTATCCCAACTCCTACAAGGTAAGTCAGTCAAGTCTAAAATTCTGCAGTGTAACGTTACGCATAATAGAAGAGATCCATCATCCTCCTCCTCCCTCCTTTATATAGAGTTTCTAAGTCATTTTATTTCCCAAGTTCCCATTTAATTTATTGTTCAATAATTTAATTCAGAAAATTCATCGTCATACATGTTTCACCCATCCCCTTCGTTGCACCAGAAATTAATTTCATTAATTATTTAATTACTCATATTTCTCTCAACCACCTAAAAGAATTCCTAGAATCGCTCCTAGGTGTCCTCATATTCCCTTACACATTTTAATGACTTACCCCCTTACTAATTTACTAGTTGATTTCAATTTAGAAAGTTCTTAATGGCAAGATACCTTACTAAGTTAGTCATTCTGCCTTTTTCCTTAGTTTTCCTTTCTCTTTATGTTTCCCCATTTTTCCTTAGTTTCCTAATTCTTTTAAATTTGCCTCTTTCCCCTTTTCATTTAAAACTCAAATTGGCAAGTGTAGAAAATTACCTTTTTCCCCTTTTTCAATTTTTTTATTAATAAATTTTTAATCATCATATGTAATAAAACAATTATTTCCCCTTTTTCTTTTTTTTTAAATTGTATCCCCCAAAAGATTTTTATAAATTAATTGAATTCTTTACCCCCTTCTCATCACATGTTTAATGATTATTATTATTATTATTATTTTATTTTTATTTTTATACATAAATATATTTTTTTTGACAAGTACCACTTAGACCTAGATTTTATTTTCTTAGGCTGGGCGACATTTTATTAGGGAAATTGTTTTAAATCTTTCTTATCACATTATTCATTCTAAGGCCATCTAGGTTTATTCATTTATTATTTAACAACGTGACGTGCCCTTTAGGACGCACTAGGTGCTCCAAGGGTGCCACTTGCCTCTTTCTATTTCCCTTGTGTGACGTGCCCTTCAGGACACACTACGTGCTCCAAGGGTGCCACTTGCCTCTTCACTGAATTGGTAGACATCAAAAACCCCTGGAGTCAATACTCCGTCAGGTGATCTTGTGGGAGACTAAGGGCCTCTAAGGAATAAGGCCCATGCCTTATTGTGCGCCCCTTAGAATCATCGTGAGCGACTGTCGTAGTCTGCCCTCACGGCATCGTGGGTATTCTCGAACTAGGTAATCGTTAACCTACAGTTCGAGCCACGATGAGAGTGTTAGTAGGTTGTGGCAGGGTTGTTGTCCACACCTCTCCCTCAACGTCTCTGGTAGTTGTGCATGACCCCTCTACTCCACATGTGAGTCTGGTCGGCAAGTTATCGTCAGCCTACATCATCAACTAATCATGTTAGAATAAAATCCATAATCATAAGATTTAATCAGATGCACATAGGTCATATATACAACAATCAAACCCCAATTGTCCACTCCCTGACTCGATCCGGAGTCCAAGGGGTTTCATCGATGCCTTTGCATCCTCGAGGTCCAAAATCCTACACACTTAGGAAAATCGAGTCAATAGCACCTGTCTATGTCAATACAACAAAATAACATGTCATCAATCCATAACACATCATAATCATAATCAATGCCCAACAGTATAATAATCCAGATCACTTGCAAGCAAGTGTCCTCAAAAAATAAATTTGCTCAGTGCACACAAGAGAGGAATATATATATATAAGCTCCATTTTTTCTTATATATTAAAAAAAATTAAAACTTACTTTTTTATATAGATAAGTAAGCTCCAATTTTTTTTTTAATATATATATCATTTAGCTCCAAATATAATTTTGTTTTTAATATATATATCACTAAGCTCCAAATATAAAAACTTTATTTAATGTAATCACCCATGCATCATTTTTAAAACGAAAGAAGATGTGATCCTATGATTTGACGTAGGACAATCGTGCATTTTTCAATCCACCCAATAGACTTGCTATTGTATAAATAGGAGATTCTTTACTAAAGTATGGAACCTTCTTAAATGAGGAAATTGTACTTATATTCCATCGAGTGAGATACTTGTCATATAACCAAACCTCTTTTCATAAAGTTTAGAACCTTCTTAAAAGGGGTAAGCCAGCACATCCACCTCATTTACCCTTTTTTTCCCTATAAAATTTAAACACGTGTAACATTCCACCCAATCATACATTTATGCACCCATAACAACAAACACAAATCAAATCGATCCTCATGAAAAAGTCTTCTTGGGCTTAAAAACAAGTCTAAAGATGTAATGTCAAATACTATATATACATATATATATATAACAATCTTTTTGGTCTAAAAGAGTCTCAAGATGTAATGCCAAATACCCCACATATATAGCTCAAATAAAGATGAGAAACTAAAAATGAATGGTTTTTTTATCAACCTACATTCTATATTAAAAAATATTTATGAAATCCTGAAAACTTAAAAATGAGTTTGAAAAACTAATTATTGTAAAGAGAAAAAAAGGGTAAGATTTTCAAATAACTTGGACAAGAAAAGAAAAATTATAAAGAATAAAAAGGGAGGAAATCTGAATAATAAAAAATTATAGGGATTGTATATGTCAACTTCATAGTAAAAGAGGGTGATCATTTTTTTCTAATCATTTTTTTCTCAAATTCTAGTTAAACATTTAGAAGAATTTTTTGAATCATAGATATCAATTGTTGAGATTACACAACCCAAGTGCAATATGGACTTTTGAGGGCGTTGAATCCATTTTTGCAATAAAAAATGCAAATTCAACAATAAAAAATGCAATTTGAGTGATTATTCTATTTCCATATTCCGATAATGATTGTTGGAAAAAGTCCAAATCATAGAACATTTAAACTTATCCAAAATAGAGATTGCAGTAAGAAAATGTACAATAGATATATGGGATAATGTGTCATATCATCATCTAAACTACTAAAAAACAATTATATAAGTGAGAAAATAATACTTTGAGTACAAGATAAAAAAAAAAAAATTACAAAATATATCTATAAAAGTTTGGAATGCTAACAAGTCAAACTTGTATACCAACATTTCATTGGATTATTACAATGTTTAAATCACTATAACAATGAAAAATGAGAAGTCAAGACAATCGAATTAATTACTAGATTACAAAGGACGATGAAATATTTTGATTTCATCATGGTGGGGGTGGACAGCTTTATAAATATTTCCCATTTTATTTGTATTGCACTTAAGGGGATATGTAGGGATGATAATTAATGTAATATGGGTGTACTCATGGAATAAGGCCCACTAAGTAGTTGGTGTGAGCTCATTATTAATGTAACGTTCCCATACTCATTAAATGAGTCTTGCTAGGTAGTTGGTGGGAAATAAATGTAATAATGAAGGGTAGTTGGCACTGAGCCCCTAAGAATACTCTAAGAGAGTATATATACACATGCATATCATTCGATGAAGATCTTGGTTTTTTTATTGTAACAAGCATGGTTTTTTAGTGATACCTTCCATAAGGAGTAATTGATGGTGTTGCCCTACCTTAAAGGTATTATTTATTTATGCGTTGATTATTGTGTCGATTCATTTGTTATTATGACGTGTATCTCTAATTCTGCAATGGATCATAACATTATCATAACATAAGGTTATTAACATAATAAAGAAAGTTTACAAAATAAATTATCAAATTTCATGGAATACCCAAAGCTTTTATTTTGGACATGGACATAAAGTTCACCTTGAACCTATAGAAGAGTCTATTCTAAGCACGGGGCACACAATTGAATTTTAGTATAGTTTATAACCCATAGTAAAATGGAAAATTGAAAAGGTAAATGAGTAATTGAAGACATGTTTCACATGTATGTGATGTACAAACTATCCAAGCGGAAGATTACCTACACTTGGCAAAGTTTTCATATAATAATGGGCATCATGCATCCATTGGAATGAGTTCATTTGGATCTTTGTATGGCAAAAAGTGCATCACTCTAATGAGTTGGAACAATTCAAAAGACAAAATTGTACTTTAGCTATAATTTTTTGAGGAAATAGAAGAGTAGGTTGTCCAAATCAAACAAAATTTAAAGATGGCTCGTGACATATATAAGAACAAAATGCAAAGGGAATATGTAACATTGATGATCATGTCTTCCTCAAAGTGAAACCAAAGAAAATTTGTTGAAGCTTGGGAATTCTTTTAAGCTAGCACCTAGATATTACAAACCATTTTAAGTCCTAAATAATATAAGACCGATTACATATAAACTTCCATTAGTTGCTAAGAATAAAGATCACAATGTTTTTTATGTTTATTTTCCTAAGAAATATGTGTGTG
>JZKD02S1343248.1:0-11665 GCA_000966675.3 Picea glauca
AGACTTTGTCAAGGTCAGAGGGCCAAATCCCCTGTTTTGATTCGTCTTCACTATTTTTCCCTTCTTTCTCATCAAATAAACTCCTTGTTCCTCTTCCAGCTTACTTTATATGCTTGTAGTCATAGTGTTAATTAAGTCTGTGGTCTGTAGAATTTCCTTCAGGAGCTACGATTTCTTACTATAAAACCATTTTGGTTTCCCTGCTTTTGCAAAAACTTGCAAGTTGCTACAGAACCATCTTCCATTATAACATTTTTTGTAATTTTTTGGCATGCCAACCTTTCTAATTTCTTATTTAAGCACAGGATTTCCTATATTCCTTTTGTTGGTAGAATAAAATGCCTTAACTAGTCAAAAAATGGAAGAATCAATAAAATTATTCTTCTAGCGAACGTAGAAAGAAGAACTTCTGAGACAGGGGGTAGGCATAATCCCTATGAGAAATATGCACTTCATTGTGTTTCTTGTGAGAAGAACGGACATGAGGAAAATACATGTAGAATACCATAGGAGAAGATAAAAGACAAGCAAGATCAGAAAGAACACAAAGCATCAAATCTGGTGAAAGGTTAAGCACTTGAATTTTCTCATTATAATATTTCCCATTGTAATATCGGAGTAAATGAAGATTTTTTTAACACTTAATTTTCTTCTTGAAGAGATGCATGGCTACTTAACATAGGTGAAACATGCCCCATGACCTTACAAAGAGACTTATTTGAATATTTCAATGACAATATAGATGGCATAGTTTATTTTGCAGATAAATCAAGTCTCAAACCTTCAAGAATTGGCACCAATACGCTTAAATTTCCTGGACTCCTAGATTTTATTATGCATGATGTGCTCCATCTTCCTACACTATGAAGGAACTTGTTGTCACTTTTTCACATTCAACAACAAGTCTACTCTATTCATATTTTCGGTGGCAAAGTTGAAATAAGGAATTATTTTGACAACATGGTCGTTGTGACCGCAGTGGAGGAAGGAAGATTGTTGAAGTTGAAAGGGACATATGCTCATGCATACAATTATGCATACCTCTGTCACCATGATGAAGGTACATTGTCATGTAATCTTTTATGGCATGCTAGATTTGGACACATTAATTATGACATCCTTCGTTTGTTGAAAAAGAATAGTGTTTTTGGTTTTCCTACTATTCCTAGGAATTTGAAACAATGTGATGCTTGTATCCTTGGAAAACATAGTAAACAACCATTTCATGATTTAACTTCTAGAGAATGTAGAAAACTTGGACTGATACATTATGATTTGTCTAGCCACGTGCATGGTCCATCTAATAGTGACAATAGATATATCATGACTTTTATTGATTATTACACCAGGATGTGTTGGGTGTACTTGTTGAAAGATAAATCACAGGCTTTCAAAAAAATTTAAAATTTTCAAGTATGGATCCAAAATGAAGCTCAGTCACGTATTGGCTCTCTTTGTATTGATAATGGAAGAGAATATACATCCAATTAATTTGAAAACTATCTTCACCAAAATGGGATCAAGCATCAAACCATAGTTCTATATAATCCTCAACATAATGGTGTAGCTGAAAGAATGAAAGGGACTCCCTTAAATCTATTTCATTCCATGGTGTTTTTTCAAAATGTGAAATTGATGCTTTGGGACAATGCATTTTTACGTGAAATATATGTGAAAAATAGGTGTCCATTGTGAAAATTCCAGGTCTTATCAACTTGCCTTCTTGGTCTATCTTTGACCAAAGGAAGGCTCTAAGTTTCACTATCTTCTTGTTTAGTTTTCTGCTATTTTATAACAGCCAACAGTTAGAATACTTTCAAGCTGATTTGTTACGGTTATGATCTCAATTTGGGTGCTCTAGCATGTCATTTTTGTCATAAAAATTAGTACATGCAACTCAAATAAACATAACACACCTAATACATTGTTTACAGCTGATTATGAACATATCTAAGAACTAATATCATGCATTTGTAGACACGGGTATTTTGGTCAACATGACCCTGGACAAAACCCCCCCGGGGAAAACCAGTTTGAGATCTATGTGTATATATGAAGAAAGAAAATGAAGGGTTATAGTAAACACAATGCAAGATAGAACTTGATACAATAGCAACTCTAACAGAGAAGATATACAAGCTCAAATCCACAAAATTTGCCCCGGAATGGTGCGCCCCTCATGCAAACTGCCAGAACCATTGAATCTGCTCCAACTGCCAACTGTGATGTCAGATCGAAAAACCCCTCCACAGGAATGAAGCTCTAGTAGATGTCCTCACTCTGCAACTGACCTCACTACAATCTGATGGCTACATATCCTACCAAGAATGAATCAGCCTTCCAAGCTAATGCGCCTCTCTCTGAAGTAGAATAGCTCCAGTAAATAAATGAAGCAAGCTACTCCAAGCCTCCCACAAGGAATGCTAGCGGCCTCCCTCACAAATCCTCATGCAACTGATCTCATATCCATAGTTCAAGTGCTCCTCTCACAACAAGCAAAACTCTCCGTGAAGAATGCTCCCTCCTTAGACCCTTTGTGCCCTCTTAGACCTCAATTAGGAAACCTAGAAATGAATGGTGGAGATTCAATCTAATCAATGGTTGAGATCTCCCCATGCATCCCTAAATCATAAACCCACTTTTGGTTTAAGTTTCCTAAGTCCACTTATGTCTCCAAATTCACCCCTTTGTGAATTAATAATCACTTTATGCCAAAAGTGACCAAATTTCACTTTAACCAAAGTCAAAGTGAAAATAGACAAAAGTACAAGGTACAAAGTGTCATGTCCTTCCCTCATGTGCTAAGGAGGTCAAAATCACATCGGGAACACCTCCCAAGGTGCAAATATCAACACTCCCTCTTACCGAGGAAGGTGTTCCTCACCAAGCCCATCTTGTCTCTGAAGAAGACATGCTTGCCCCGTGGCAAGGCCTTGGTGAGAATATCTGCTACCTGATCATTTGTAGATATTTACTACAACTGAACTGCCCCTCTCTGAACCCAGTCATGAATGAAGTGGTACATGATCTCAATATGCTTCGACCAGTCATGAAACACTGGATTCTCAGAGAGTTTTATGCAACTCTGATTATCACAGTGAATGACAGTCGGAGACATCTCCTGACCAAATAAACCAACCAGCATCTTGCGAAGCCAAATGGCCTCACAACTAGCCTGACTGGCTGCCATGTACTCTGCCTCAGCCAAACTCAAATCAAATGACTTATGCTTCCGGCTGAACCAAGAAACAAGTCCTAACCCCAAACTGAAGTAGCACCCTGAGGTGCTTTTCCTATAAACAGCGCATCCTGCCCAGTCTGAATCTGTGTAGCCAAACAAACTGACTCCATCTCCCCTGACATAGTCTAGGCCAAAGTCCATTGTCCCAGCAACATATCTCAAGATGTGTTTTTCCCCAACCATGTGAACACTCCTCAGCTCAACCATGTACTGGCTAAGTGTGTTCACGGCAAAACATATATCTAGTCTAGTGTTAACCAGATACATAAGTGAACCGATCAATTGCCTGTATGTTGTGGCATCCACCAACTGGCTATCTAAAGCACTAATCTTCTTCCAGTTGGTGATCATAGGTGTAGACATAGGTCTGTAGTCCTCCATCTGAAATCTACTCAGAATATATGTTGCATACTTCCCCTGCCCGAGAAATATGTGACCCTCCTCCTGCCATACCTCCATATCCAGAAAGCAGTGCATCAATTTGATATCACTCATCTCAAACTCTGATGCAAGTCCCAGCTTGCACTCAACTATGAGATCCTCGGCTCCAGTAATGAATAGATCATCCACATACAAAATGAGAATGAGCGTGTCCTCACCTCTAATGATGAAATAGAGGTTTGGATTAGAATCTCTCTTCTCGAAGCCCATCTGAAGAAAATAAGTATCAATCCGTGAATACCAAGCTCAGGGAGCTTGCTTCAGTCCATATAGTGCCTTTCTCAGAAGGCACACGTGAGTCTCCCTGTCACTCACCTCAAAACCCTGTGGTTTCTCTATGTACACCTCCTCCTCAATAAAGCCATTCAAAAATGTGATTTTCACATCCATCTGATGAATGCGCCAACCCATCTCTACTGCTATGGAAATGATAGTCCTTATAGAAGTGTATCTCGCAACTGGTGCGAAAGTATCATCATAGTCGACTCCCTCAATTTGTGAGAAGCCTTGTGCCACAAAACGGGCCTTGTGCTTCTCCACGCTACCATCTACAGCAATCTTGGTCTTGTACAACCACCTGGAAGTCACAACTGAATTCCCCACTGGCCTTGAAACCACATCCTAGACATCATTGCACAAAATGGAGTCATATTCCTCGACCATGGCCTCTCTCCAGACCTGATGATCCACTGCCTGCGCAAAATTCTATGTCTCAATATCCCTGATACTCGTCACAAGTGCTAAGTATGCTCCCAATCTGACTGGTGGCCTCCTCTGTCTAATCTGACTCTTGGGCTCCCCTACATTATAAATGGCCTCCTTCAGGGTCTCCTGAAACCATCTAGGTCTCCTCTTCTTTGAAGTGGTCAATGGAGAAATAAGGTCTCTCTGCCCAAGAGTAATGGCCTCTGGACTCGCCTCAACACTCTGTGATCCTGAAGTCTGTACTCCCTCTGAAGTCTGTGCCCCATCTGACTAAACATGCTCTGAATGTGACCCTGAAGCTGTGCATGGTGACCCTGTCACCCCTGATACTGGTGTACCTGACTGTTGAGGCTGTGCTCCCTCTGAGACTGCAACTGGCAACTCTGCATCATCCTCAACTCCAACTCTCGACTTAAGAGATATCGCAAAATCCCTATCCTCCTCAAATCTAACATCTCTGCTCACCACCACTTTCCTAAGTGGAGAAATGTAGATGTGATAGGCTTTCGACACCTCTGAGTATCGAACTAGAATCCCCTGCTAGGCTATGGGGTCTAGCTTTGTCCTCCTCTCTGAGGGGACATGAGAGAAAGTCGAACATCCAAAGATCTTGATATGCTCGACATTGGGCCTCCTATCAGTGAAGGCCTCCTCAGGAGTCATCTTCCCCAAAATCCTATGGGGGCTCCTGTTCTACATATAAACTGTATTAACACATGCCTCTGCCCATAAATACAAAGGAAAACTCTGATTATGCAGCATGGATCTCGCTACACCAGTAATAGCTCGGTTCTTCCTCTCGACAACCCCATTATGTTGGGGTTGTAAGGTACGGTCATCTGTCTCCTAATGCCATGTTGTGCAGAGAAGTCTACAAATTGTCTCGAGGAATACTCTCCCTCGTTATCCGACCGCAAGACTTTGATCCCCTTTCCCGACTGGCTCTCCACAAGAGCTTTGAACTCTTGGAACCATGCGAAGACCTCACTCTTGGCATTTAGGAAATAGATCCAAGTCTTCCTCGAGTAGTCATCAATAAATGTGAGATAATACTCGCAACCACTCAAGGACTTCAGAGTCATGGGCCCACACACATCCGTGTGTACTAAATCTAGTATCCCAGCTAACCTGCTATCACTGCTAGGGAACGATGTCTTGGCGAACTTGCCAAGCGCACACCCTCTGCAAACATCCTGATGCTCTATGTTGATCTGTGGAACTCTGGTCACAACCTCTCTCAACCCTCCAAGAGCCCCATGATGTAGGTGGGCCATCCTACGATCCCATAACTCACACAATTGTTCGTTGTTGTCACTACTAGCCACCAATGAAAGAAGTGGCTAAAAAAGTAATCTGTACAGATCCCCATCTCTCACTCCAATCACATGTCCTGAGTCTAGTGATGACCCCCGAGGATGAATCAGTACCTCAGTGCCTCTGAATGTAACCTCAAGACCTCTATCCTGGAGGGTGGAAACTGAAATCAAGTTCTTCTTCATCCCAGGGACGAAAAGAACATCAGTAAATGATATAGGTGGCAAGTTCTCTCTCCTAAAAACAATTGTGCCAATCCCATCAACTGTGACTACTCTGTCATCTCCAAGAGAAATATTTATCCTGACCTCAGTGCCTCTGAGATCAGAAAAATGCTCTCGAACTCCAGTCATGTGGCTCGAGGCCCCGCTATCAATATACCAGATACATGGTGATGACTCAACCGAACTGCAACAAATATGAAAAGCACACTCTCTATGGAACTAAGTCTGAAAGTCTGCCTCCTTTGTTGTAGTCGTTGTACCACCCTTCTTCTTCTTCTTCCTGTTCGGACATTGTCCATCATAGTGCCCGAACTTCTTACAAACAAAGCACTTCACTTTTCTCATATCTCTACCCTGACCACTGCCCTGACCACTGCTACTCTCTGCTCCTCCACTCCTCTGTGGTTGGCCCCCAGTCTTGGGACCTTGCCGACCACCTCGATCGGTCTTCTTCTTTCCTTTTGCCCAAAGAGAAAGATCCTTCTCACCCTGAACAGTCTGTTGTTGTTGTTGCCTCTGTCCAGAAACCTTTGATGCTAATCTGATCTCCTCCTGGACAAATTCATCCCACATCCTCTCCCATGTAGGTAAGACCTCTCTGGAAACTATGCCATGTAAAAATGGACCCCACGGTTTTGTGAAGCTATTCAAAGCTTGCCTCACGAAAGAGTTGGGTTCAACAACCTCACCGATGGCTCCAAGCTCATCTCTGATATGAGTGTATCTACCAAGGAATGAAGTCACCGACTCATCCTTGAGCATGAGAATGCACCTGAGTCAGTCATGAAGAACCATCTTTCGGTTCTCATTTGAGCTCTCATATAGTTTGGATAAAGATGTCCACATCTCATATGCATGAGCCTTCCCCGTCAAATGGGGTATAATGTGATCCCAGACTGCATCAAAAATAGTCCTCTTCGTCTTGTTGTTCCTTTTCCTGAACTCTGCCACCAATACGGGAGTAGTGACAGGAATGGGGGGAACAACCTCCTTGACTATATCCCATAGCTCGAGGTCCTCCAAGATGAAGATCATCCTCGCCTTCCACGATGACCAATTGCTAGTCCTAGCTAGCCTGTCCTCAACTCACATCTGAGATGCTGACATCACTGCCAATCTGCAATCCCCAACTGATGTTTCTCTGCCAAGGAACACATTGTCTCACTCCTGTCAACACAGGTGTGAAAAGAGACAATGTACTCTGACCTCACTCCCAACAAAATGGGTGTGAAAAGAGGTCACAAAATTCAGCCTCACTCCTACTGCGTAGGTGTGAAAAGAGACTGATCTCAAGGTGTCCAAACTGCCCAAAAATCCTCTAAAAATTTATGCCCTCTAACAACCACTGAATGAGTCAATGGATGTCCTCAAAATCTTTCAGAAAGAAGTATATGGCAGCCACTCAATATGTTGTCCCAACTGTCCAAAAAATAAGCCACCGAAGATCTGATACCATGTGAAAATTCCAGGTCCTATCAACTTGCCTTCTTGGTCTGTCTTTGACCAGAGGAAGGCTCTAAGTTTCACTGTCTTCTTGTTTAGTTTTCTGTTGTTTTATAACAGCCAACAGTTTGAATACTTTCAAGCTGATTTGTTACGGTTATGTTCTCAATTTGGGTGCTCTAGCATGTTGTTTTTGTTATAAAAATTAGTACATGCAACTCAAATAAACATAACACACCTAATACATCCTTTATAGCTGATTATGAACATATCTAAGAACTAATATCATGCATTTGTAGACACAGGTATTTTTGGTCAACAAGACCCTGGACAAAAACCCCCCGGGGAAAACCAGTTTGAGATCTATGTGTATTTATGAAGAAATCAAATGAAGGGTTACAGTAAACACAATACAAGATAGAACTTGATACAATAGAAAATCCAACAGAGAAGATATACAAGATCAAATCCACAGAATGCGCCCAAGAATGGTGCGCCCCTCATGCAAACTGCCAGAACCACTGAATCTGCTCCAACTGCCAACTGTGATGTCAGATCGGAAAACCGCTCTATAGGAATGAAGCTCCAGTATATGTCCTCACTCTGCAACTGACCTCACTGCAATCTGATGGCTAGATATCCTACCAGAAATGAATCAGCCTGCCAAGCTAATGCGCCCCTCTCTGAAGTAGAATAGCTCCAGTAAATAAATGAAGCAAGTTGCTCCAAGCCTCCCACAAGGAATGCTAGAAGCCTCCCTCACAAATCCTCATGCAACTGATATCATATTCATAGCTCAAGTGCTCCTCTCACAACAAGCAAAACTCTCCATGAAGAATGTTCCCTCCTTAGACCCGTTGCTCCCTCTTAGACCTCAATTAGGAAACCTAGAAATGAATGGTGGAGATTCAATCTAATCAATGGTTGAGATCTCCCCATGCATCCCTAAATCATAAACCCACTTTTGGGTTAAGTTTNCTGGATTCTCAGAGAGTTTTATGCAACTCTGATTATCACAGTGAATGACAGTCGGAGACATCTCCTGACCAAATAAACCAACCAGCATCTTGTGAAGCCAAATGGCCTCACAACTAGCCTGACTGGCTGCCATGTACTCTGCCTCAGCCAAACTCAAAGTAAATGACTTATGCTTCCGGCTGAACCAGGAAACAAGTCCTGACCCCAAACTGAAGTAGCACCCTGAGGTGCTTTTCCTGTCAGCAGCGCATCTTGCCCAGTCTGAATCTGTGTAGCCAACCAAACTGACTCCATCTCCCCTGACATAGTCTAGGCCAAAGTCCATTGTCCCAGCAACATATCTCAAGATGTGTTTTTTCCCAACCATGTGAACACTCCTCGGCTCAACCATGTACTGGCTAAGTGTGTTCACGGCAAAACATATATCTAGTCTAGTGTTAACCAGATACATAAGTGAACCGGTCAATTGCCTGTATGTTGTGGCATCCACCAACTGGCTATCTAAAGCACTAAGCTTCTTCCAGTTGGTGATCATAGGTGTAGACATAGGTCTGTAGTCCTCCATATGAAATCTACTCAGAATATATGTTGCATACTTCCCCTGCCCGAGAAATATGTGACCCTCCTCCTGCCATACCTCCATACCCAGAAAGTAGTGCATCAATCCGATATCACTCATCTCAAACTCTGATGCAAGTCCTAGTTTGCACTCAGCTATGAGATCCTCGGCTCCAGTAATGAATAGATCATCCACATACAAAATGAGAATGAGCGTGTCCTCACCTCTAATGATGAAATAGAGGTTTGGATCAGCATCGCTCTTCTCGAAGCCCATCTAAAGAAAATAAGTATCAATCCGTGAATACCAAGCTCAGGGAGCTTGCTTCAGTCCATATAGTGCCTTTCTCAGAAGGCACACGTGATTCTCCCTGTCACTCACCTCAAAACTCTGTGGTTGCTCTATGTACACCTCCTCCTCAATAAAGCCATTCAAAAATGTGGTTTTCACATCCATCTGATGAATGCGCCAACCCATCTCTACTGCTATGGCAATGATAGTCCTGATAGAAGTGTATCTCGCAACTGGTGCGAAAGTCTCATCATAGTCGACTCCCTCAATTTGTGAGAAGCCTCGTGCCACAAAACGAGCCTTGTGCTTCTCCACGCTGCCATCTACAGAAATCTTGGTCTTGTACAACCACCTGGAAGTCACAATTGAATTCCCCACTGGCCTCGAAACCACATCCTAGACATAATTGTGCACAATGGAGTCATATTCCTCGACCATGGCCTCTCTCCAGACCTGATGATCCACTGCCTGCGCAAAAGTCTATGGCTCAGTATCCCTGATACTCGTCACAAGTGCTAAGTATGCTCCCAATCTGACTGGTGGCCTCCTCTGTCTAATCTGACTCTTGGGATCCCCTACAGTCTATATGGCCTCCTTCAGGGTCTCCTGAAACCATCTAGGTCTCCTCTTCCCTGAAGTGGTCAATGGAGAAATAAGGTCTCTCTGCCCAAGAGTAATGGCCTCAGGACTCGCCTCAACACNAAATGCTCTCGAACTCCAGTCATGTGGCTCGAGGCCCCGCTATCAATATACCAGATACATGGTGATGACTCAACCGAACTGCAACAAATATGAAAAGCACACTCTCTATGGAACTGAGTCTGAAAGTCTGCCTCCTCTGCTGTAGCCGTTGTACCACCCTCCTTCTTCTTCCTGTTCGGACACTGTCCAGCATAGTGCCCGAACTTCTTACAAACAAAGCACTTCACTTTGCTCATATCTCTACCCTGACCATTGCCCTGACCATTGCTGCTCTCTGATCCTCCACTCCTCTGTGGTTGGCCCCCAGTCTTGGGACCTTGCCAACCACCTCGGTCGGCCTTCTTCTTTCCTTTTTCCCAAAGAGCAAGATCCTCCTCACCCTGACCAGTCTGCTGTTGTTGTTGCCTCTATCCAGAAACCTCTGATGCTAATCTAATCTCCTCCTGGACAAAGTCATCCCACATCCTCTCCCATGCAGGTAAGACCTCTCTGCCAACTATGCCATGTAAAAATGGACCCCACGGTTTGGTGAAGCTATTCAAAGCTTGCCTCACCAAAGAGTTGGGTTCAACAACCTCACCGATGGCTCCAAGATCGTCTCTGATATGAGTGTATCTACCAAGGAATGAAGTCACTGACTCATCCTTGAGCATGCGAATGCACCTGAGTCAGTCATGAAGAACCATCTTTTGGTTCTCATTTGAGCTCTCATATAGTTTGGATAAAGATGCCCGCATCTCATATGCATGAGCCTTCCTCGTCAAATGGGGTATAAGCTGATCCTGGACTGCATCAGAAATAGTCCTCTTCATCTTGTTGTTTCTTTTCCTAAACTCTGCCACCAAGACGGGAGTAGTGACAAGAATGGGGGGAAAAACCACCTCGACTATATCCCATAGCTCGAGGTCCTCCAAGATGAAGATCATCCTCGCCTTCCACGACGACCAATTTCTAGTCCCAGCTAGCCTATCCTCAACTCACATATGAGATGCTGACATCACTGCCAATCTGCAATCCCCAACTGATGTTGCTCTGCCAAGGAACACATTGTCTCACTCCTGTCAACACAGGTGTGAAAAGAGACAATGTACTCTAACCTCACTCCCAACAAAATGGGTGTGAAAAGAGGTCACAAAAATCAACCTCACTCCTACTGCGTAGGTGTGAAAAGAGATTGATCTCAAGGTGTCCAAACTGCCCAAAACTCCTCTGAAAAATTCTACCCTCTAACAACCACTGAATGAGTCAATGGCTGTCCTCAAAATCTGCTAGAAAGAAGTATATGGCAGCCACTCAATATGTTGTCCCAACTGTCCAAAAAATCAGCCACCAAAGCTCTGATACCATGTGAAAATTCCAGGTCCTATCAACTTGCCTTCTTGGTCTGTCTTTGACCAGAGGAAGGCTCTAAGTTTCACTGTATTCTTGCTTAGTTTTCTTCTATTTTATAACAGCCAACAGTTTGAATACTTTCAAGCTAATTTGTTACGGTTATGTTCTCAATTTGGGTGCTCTAGCATGTCATTTTTGTCATAAAAATTAGTACATGCAACTCAAATAAACATAACACACCTAATACATCCTTTACATCTGATTATGAACATATCTAAGAACTAATATCATGCATTTGTAGACACAGGTATTTTTGGTCAACAAGACCCTGGACAAAACCCCCCCGGGGAAAACCAATTTGAGATCTATGTGTATATATGAATAAAGAAAATGAAGGGTTACAGTAAACACAATACAAGATAGAACTTGATACAA
>JZKD02S1343259.1:0-11665 GCA_000966675.3 Picea glauca
AAACATTCATGAGTATATCATTCAACATCAATACACAGAGAACAACCACAAAACCATGAATTTGAATCAAAGCTTTCTATTAATCCAAATATCTTTACATGGGTGTTCTTACACAGCTCTCTACATGCTCTTTCTCTTCCTTCTCCCTGATAATGATACAATACACAATGAGGGTGTCTATATCCCGTTTCCCTCTTGCGCTCTCAAACAGTCTAATCTAGAATTAAATTCTATCTACATGCATTAACTACTATAAATGCCTCCTACATACTAAGGACGAGAGCGAGCTGCTCAAGGTTCGATTACATTACACAAGTGCGTCTCTTCTTAAATGACTTCATTTAAGATGGCGCATCAATCCAAAGGAATTTCAAAAATTTTGGGTTGGCGCTTTCCAGCTGTCCATCATCTTCCACACTGGCTCGCTTAATGTTGGCGATGCTCCTGCATCATAATCCCTAGCTTGAAAATATTCATGAGCTCCTGCATGGTCTGTCCATGCTTCAGAATCTTTGCTTCATTCTCCCAGCTGGCATCTTCAACTGGATGGTCTTTCCACTTGACCAAGTATTCAAAGTATTGTTTTCTTCTGGTCTTCTTGCCAATTCTTTTGTCTAGTATGCTTTATATATGTGGCTTCTCTGCAACTGGCATCTGCTTTCGCCATTGAACCTCTAACTGTTCATCACTTGCTCCTTCTTCCTCATCTTTGTATGGGTATAAATCTGAGACATTGAACATCGGAGAAATTTCGATCCCATCGGGTAATTCAATCTCATAAGCATTTGCCCCAAATTTCTTCAAGACCCTACATGGTCCAAGTTTCTTCATCTTCAATTTATTATATGTTCCTCTCGGGAACCTTTCTTTTCTCAGATGTGCCAGAATTAAATCACCAACTTCAAACTGAATTTGTCTTCTATGTTGATCAGCTCTTCGCTTATACTCCTGGCTTGAATTTTGCAATCGCTCCTTCACCTGGCTATGAAGTTCTTTCATCGCCTCTGCGAAATCTTCTGCACTAGCACTCCTAGTCACAGTCTTCTCTGAATCTCTCAGTTCAGAAATTCCTCTTGGTTGCATGCCATAAACAATCTGAAATGGACTCTGGCCTATGCTTCGATTCATTGAGTCGTTGTACGCAAATTCTGCCTACGGCAATATACTATCCCACTGGTTGTGGTGTTATGTCACCAGGATCCTCAGCAAGTCTCCCAGGCTTCTATTTACCACTTATGTCTGCCCATCTGTCTGAGGATGAAAAGTTGAACTAAACAACAAGTTAGTTCCTAGATTCTTCCATAAGGTCCTCCAAAAATGCCCTATGAACTTAGTATTTCGATCTGAAACTATACTTCTTGGCAAACCATGAAGTCGAATGACCTCTTTGAAAAACATATTCACAATGTGAGTTGCGTCACTGGTTTTCTGACATGGAATGAAGTGTGGCATTTTGGAAAACCTATCCACCACCACAAAGATTGAATCAACACCTCTTTGTGTTCTTGGCAACCCCAATACAAAATCCATGCTAATCACATCCCACGGCCTTTCTGGTATGGGCAATGGTTGATAGAATCCTATATTTTGTCTCCTTCCCTTCAAATGTTGGCAAATTCTACACCTGTCGACAAATCTTTTGACGTTTGCTCGCATTCCCAGCCAAAAATATGATTCATTCAGCTTTGCGAATGTCTTGTCGTGACCAAAGTGTCCTGCTAATCCTCCACTGTGTTTCTCCCTTAGCAAGTTCTCCCTCATGGAGCATTTTGGAATACACAGTTGATTGCCCTTAAACAACAATCCTTCCTGGATCATGTATTCTACCCATTGGCTCTGGTCTCCAAGAACTGGATTCTCAGTTGTCTCGTACGCCTCTTGAAAATCTGGATCATCTGCGTACATGTCCCTAAGATCATCAAAACCCAACGTCTTGACTTTGAACTCCTGCAACAACAAACACTTCCTACTCAAAGCATCANTGTGGCTTCTCTGCAACTGGCATCTGCTTTCGCCACTGAACCTCTAACTGTTCATCACTTGCTCCTTCTTCCTCAGCTTTGTATGGGTATAAATCTGAGACATTGAACATCGGATAAATTCCGATCCCATCGGGTAATGCAATCTCATAAGCATTTGCCCCAAATTTCTTCAAGACCCTACATGGTCCAAGTTTCTTCATCTTCAATTTATTATATGTTCCTCTCGGGAACCTTTATTTTCTCAGATGTGCCAGAATTAAATCACCAACTTCAAACTGAAGTTGTCTTCTATGTTGATCAGCTCTTCGCTTATACTCCTGGCTTGAATTTTGCAATCGCTCCTTCACCTGGCTGTGAAGTTCTTTCATCGCCTCTGCGAAATCTTCTGCACTAGCACTCCTAGTCACAGTCTACTCTAAATCTCTCAGTTCAGAAATTCCTCTTGGTTGCATGCCATAAACAATCTGAAATGGACTCTGTCATATGCTTCGATTCATTGAGTCGTTGTATGCAAATTCTGCCTGCGGCAATATACTATCCCACTGGTTGTGGTGTTATGTCACCAGGATCCTCAGCAAGTCTCCCAGGCTTCTGTTTACCACTTATGTCTGCCCATCTGTCTGAGGATGAAAAGTTGAACTAAACAACAAGTTAGTTCCTAGATTCTTCCATAAGGTCCTCCAAAAATTCCCTATGAACTTAGTATTTCGATCCGAAACTATACTTCTTGGAAAACCATGAAGTCGAATGACCTCTTTGAAAAACATATTCACAATGTGAGTTGCGTCACTGGTTTTCTGACATGGAATGAAGTGTGGCATTTTGGAAAACCTATCCACCACCACAAAGATTGAATCAACACCTCTTTGTGTTCTTGGCAACCCCAATACAAAATCCATGCTAATCACATCCCACGGCCTTTCTGGTATGGGCAATGGTTGATAGAATCCTATATTTTGTCTCCTTCCCTTCAAATGTTGGCAAATTCTACACCTGTCGACAAATCTTTTGACGTTTGCTCGCATTCCCAGCCAAAAATATGATTCATTCAGCTTTGCGAATGTCTTGTCGTGACCAAAGTGTCCTGCTAATCCTCCACTGTGTTTCTCCCTTAGCAAGTTCTCCCTCATGGAGCATTTTGGAATACACAGTTGATTGCCCTTAAACAACAATCCTTCCTGGATCATGTATTCTACCCATTGGCTCTGGTCTCCAAGAACTGGATTCTCAGTTGTCTCGTACGCCTCTTGAAAATCTGGATCATCTGCGTACATGTCCCTAAGATCATCAAAACCCAACGTCTTGACTTTGAACTCCTGCAACAACAAACACTTCCTACTCAAAGCATCAGCAACTTTGTAAGCAGTACCAGAAATATGTTTAATCATAAAAGTGAAATTTTGCATATATTCAACCCATTTGACATGTCTCTGATTCAACTTTTCCTGTTGAGTCACAAACTGTAGTGCATGATTATCACTGTATAAGACAAATTCTATCGGAATCAAGTAATGCCTCCATTTCTTCAATGCATAGATGATAGCATAAAATTCCTTGTCGTAAGTGGAATATTTCACTTTCGCTTCATTCAGCTTCTCGCTGAAGTATGCTATCGACCTGTCTTCTTGACTTAAGGCTGCCCCTATTGAAAATCCACTTGCATTGCATTTCACTTGAAATGTCTTTTCGAAATCTGGCAACACCAGAATTGGTTGTTCCATGATTTTCTCCTTCAACAGATTAAAACTCTTCTCAGCCTCTTATGTCCAGTGAAAAGATTTGTGTCTTTTCTTCACTGTGTCCATCATTGCTGCACTAATTCTACTGAAATTCCTAATGAACTTTCGGTAGAAACTAGCTAACCCGTGAAAACTTCTCACCTCAAATGTATTTTTCAGTGATGGCCAATTCTTGATTACCTCCACCTTATTTGGATCCATCCTCAATTTATCTGCAGAAATAACGAAACCCAAATAGATGAGTTATGTCTTCATGAATGAGGATGTCTTCATATTTATCAACAGCTTCTCCTGCTGTAACCTCTTCATCACAATAGCCAAGTGTTTCAGATGCTTTGTCTTTGTTTTACTAAATATCAGTATGTCATCCAGATACACGATGACAAATTTCCCAATGAACTCCCTAAGGACTTCGTTCATCAACCTCATAAAGGTACTTGGCACATTTGTTAAGCTAAACGGCATAACAAGCCATTCATACAACCCTTCGTTGGTTTTGAAGGTTGTTTTCCATTCATCACCTTCCCTCATACAAATCTAGTGATATCCACTTTTCAAATCAATCTTTGAAAAATACTTTGCTCCACTCAAGCAATCCATCAGATCATCCATCCTCGGCAATGGAAATCTGTACCTGATGGTTATCTTGTTAATGGCTCTCAAGTCAGTACACATCCTCCAGCCTCCATCTTTCTTTGAACTAAGTACTTTTGGAATAGCACATGGACTCAAGCTTTCCCTGACCAAACCTTTGTCCAACAACTCTTGGACTTGTCTTTTTACCTCTTCATTCTCTTGCGGCGTCAATCTGTATGCGGATTTATTTGGTAAACTAGCTCCTGGTATGAGGTTAATATGATGACTCACACTTCTGATCAGTGGCAACGAATGAGGTAATTTGTCCACTACTATATCAGCAAACTCTTCCAACATTTCCTGGATTTCTTTTGGTAAATCATCCACTCTTGTGCTAGTCAAAACAATTCTCGGTTTCCTGGACACAAAGAATTGTGGTTCCTCCTTCTTCTTAACCTCGTTAAGGAGTTCCTTCCCACTCATGAGAAGTATAGTGTTGCTTACTTCAGGTTTCACCTCCTTATCTTTAATTGGAAGTAACATATTTGTCCTCCCATTCTTCTCTAGGGTATATGTATTCATTCTCCCATCATGAATCACATTCCTGTCATACTGCCATGGTCTACCCAGCAATAAATGACAAACATCCATAGGAATAACATCACATAATATCTTATCATTATACCCTCCTATCTTAAATTCAACCAAACACCGTTTAGTGACATTTACCTAATGTCCTTTTTGTAGCCATGAAACTATATATGGACTCGAATGTTCAATCATCTCCAGCTCCAACTTTTCTACCATCTCCGTCAAAACGAGATTATCTGTGCTACCACTGTCCACAATGACCTTGCATACCCTATCTTTGGTTTTGAAAGCAGTCCGAAAAAGACTGTTTCTTTGCACTGAATTCTCCACCTCCTTCTCTGGTGTCAAAAAGACTTTTCGCATCATAAGCGATCGTCCGCCTTCAGCGTCTTCTGCCTCCACATCTCGCCTTTGTGCTTCGGTGATGTGAGTTTCCCCAATATCTTTCTTTTTCTCTAGACACTCATTAGACTTGTGCCCATTCTTTCCGCATGTGAAGCATGTGATTACTCCACCTCTTCCTCTTCCTCTGCCTCTAGTACGAGGAAAAGTGTTGTTGTCAGCATAATCTCCTCTCTACTTAGTATGTTGTCCTCTCTGCTTAGTATGTTGTCCTCTCTGTTCAGCATATTGCTTCCCTCGCTGTGAGGTTCCACCTCTCTCAGTTCGAGTCGGAGGTTTCTTCCAGTCCTCCTTGGGCTTCTGATATTTGTCCCGGGCAACTGACTTGCCTCTGGGCTGACTTCTCCCTCGGCCTCTTTGTCCTTTCTTTCAGCTCAACTTCTCTTCCGCTTTTAGAGCCATCTGATAAGAATCTTCCACCATTCATATGGTTACCATGCTCATCTCATCTTGAATTTCATACCTCAGGCCATTCATGTACCTAGCTACCTTTTCATCATTGCTTTCACGATGACCTGCCCTCATATTCAACCTGTAAAATTATTTTGTATATTCCTTCACTGACATCAGCTTCTGTCTCAGGTTCTGCATTCTCCTAAAAAGAGTAATCTGGTAATCCCTGGGGATGAATTTTACCTTCATCTTTGCAATCATCCTGTCCCAACTCTTAATTTTTTGCTTGCCTTGGCAACGCCTATCCGCTTGTAGTTCATCCCACCACAATGTTGCATGTCATTTTAATCTCGTGACAGCATGCTTGACCTTCCTGTCCTCTTCGACATCTTCATAGTCAAAGTAGGTGTCTAGAGCTCTAATCTAGTCTAGAAGCTCTNATCCACTTTTCAAATCAATCTTTGAAAAATACTTTGCTCCACTCAAGCAATCCATCAGATCATCCATCCTCGGCAATGGAAATCTGTACCTGATGGTTATCTTGTTAATGGCTCTCAAGTCAGTACACATCCTCCAGCCTCCATCTTTCTTTGAACTAAGTACTTTTGGAATAGCACATGGACTCAAGCTTTCCCTGACCAAACCTTTGTCCAACAACTCTTGGACTTGTCTTTTTACCTCTTCATTCTCTTGCGGCGTCAATCTGTATGCGGATTTATTTGGTAAACTAGCTCCTGGTATGAGGTTAATATGATGACTCACACTTCTGATCAGTGGCAACGAATGAGGTAATTTGTCCACTACTATATCAGCAAACTCTTCCAACATTTCCTGGATTTCTTTTGGTAAATCATCCACTCTTGTGCTAGTCAAAACAATTCTCGGTTTCCTGGACACAAAGAATTGTGGTTCCTCCTTCTTCTTAACCTCGTTAAGGAGTTCCTTCCCACTCATGAGAAGTATAGTGTTGCTTACTTCAGGTTTCACCTCCTTATCTTTAATTGGAAGTAACATATTTGTCCTCCCATTCTTCTCTAGGGTATATGTATTCATTCTCCCATCATGAATCACATTCCTGTCATACTGCCATGGTCTACCCAGCAATAAATGACAAACATCCATAGGAATAACATCACATAATATCTTATCATTATACCCTCCTATCTTAAATTCAACCAAACACCGTTTAGTGACATTTACTTGATGTCCTTTTTGTAGCCATGAAACTCTATATGGACTCGAATGTTCAATCATCTCCAGCTCCAACTTTTCTACCATCTCCGTCAAAACGAGATTATCCGTGCTACCACTGTCCACAATGACCTTGCATACCCTATCTTTGGTTTTGAAAGCAGTCTGAAAAAGACTGTTTCTTTGCACTGAATTCTCCACCTCCTTCTCTGGTGTCAAAAAGACTTTTCACATCATAAGCGATCGTCCGCCTTCAGCGTCTTCTGCCTCCACATCTCGCCTTTGTGCTTCGGTGATGTGAGTTTCCCCAATCTCTTTCTTTTTCTCTGGACACTCATTAGACTTGTGCCCATTCTTTCTGCATGTGAAGCATGTGATTACTCCACCTCTTCCTCTTCCTCTGCCTCTAGTACGAGGAAAAGTGTTGTTGTCAGCATAATCTCCTCTCTGCTTAGTATGTTGTCCTCTCTGCTTAGTATGTTATCCTCTCTGTTCAGCATATTTCTGCCCTCGCTGTGAGGTTCCACCTCTCTCAGTTCGAGTCGGAGGTTTCTTCCAATCCTCCTTGGACTTCTGATATTTGTCCCGGGCAACTGATTTGCCTCTGGGCTGACTTCTCCCTCGGCCTCTTTGTCCTTGCTTTCAGCTCAACTTCTCTTCCGCTTTTAGAGCCATCTGATAAGAATCTTCCACCATTCATATGGTTACCATGCTCATCTCATCTTGAATGTCATACCTCAGGCCATTCATGTACCTAGCTACCTTTTCATCATTGCTTTCACGATGACCTGCCCTCATATTCAACCTGTAAATTTATTTTGTATATTCCTTCACTGACATCAGCTTCTGTCTCAGGTTCTGCATTCTCCTGAAAAGAGTAATCTGGTAATCCCTGGGGATGAATTTTGCCTTCATCTTTGCAATCATCCTGTCCCAACTCTTAATTTTCTGCTTGCCTTGGCAACGCCTATCCGCTTGTAGTTCATCCCCCCACAATGTTGCATGTCATTTTAATCTCGTGACAGCATGCTTGACCTTCCTGTCCTCTTCGACATCTTCATAGTCAAAGTAGGTGTCTAGAGCTCTAATCTAGTCTAGAAGCTCTTCTACATCCAGATTTCCCTCATAAACTGGAATGTCCATCTTCGCCTTTGCACCCATTCTTGCAACAGCTTTAAGCAAGCGTTCATTTGCTGCATCTTCTGTTGTGACTTCTTCTTCTCCATGTCCAACATCATCTTCATTTTCGGACTCACTGATATCTCCTACATCAGCTGTGTGTTTTTGTCTTATCTCCATGTCCACAAGTCTGGTGCGTATGTTATGCAGATCTCCTTCTACTTCTGGATTATGCACCTGTCTACCCCTTCCTCTGGACGTCTCCCTTTCCTCCTCTGGATCGGGTGATTGTCTATCTCTTCTTCTCGGCAGCATGGTGAATCTTCCTTCTTCCTGATACAGAAAGCAAAGAAGCTTTTCTAAGCTCTGATACCAAACTGACGCAGACTGCACCCTTTGCCTCAGCAAAGGCCCCTGCGCTGACCTCCCAGTCTTAAGGATCATTCTAATTTTTACCCTCGAGCCGAAGTGGCTCCTTCGATTCTCCACTGGAATCTCCTTTGAAATTGACCCACAGGTCTTTTCATCTCCTCACAATCTCTAGGCCGGTCACTGTTCTCTTCTCGACAGAAGAATAGAAAATCGGGTTTCGGGGTTTTCAAACTCCCGATGTCATGACCCTTTGGTTCTCGATTTCCCGATCTCCGCTTCCCGATAGGCTCTAATCTTCGGTTAGCTCTCTGGGCTAGACTCGTGGTCCACACGACTTCCTTTCACATGACCTTCTTCTTACCCCCTTTCGGGATTTTGTGACTTCAAAGGCTGAAGTGCTTTGGCCTTCACTTCCCCCGATCTCATGAATGTCGATTTCCCAATATGACTTTTCTTTCGGGACTTTCTCTGAAAGTTGAGATTGTTGCCACGCGTCCTCAAAGATGGACGGCTCTCTTATGCTTCGGGGTTTTCACCTTGAAAATTCCCAATTCCCCTATTACGACGAGACGACGTCAGTTGGGCCCCGCACGTAACTTACCTCCTCATCGAGATTTCAAACTTCGCGATTCCGAATTGCACGAGTATCCTGTCCTCAGGACCTCCGAAACGCCAAACCCCGACTTCTTCAGATCTTCTGACACGCGTCCCAAATGATGGAAAGTTCATATCGAACCTCGGACTTCACCAAATGCAAAGTCAAACCACTCACTTATATGAACCCCGATGACCGAATCCCCGATTGGGCAGTCAACCGACACATGTCCTTCCTGAGATCCACGGCTGTGATCCCCTCGCTGTTTCGAGACTCAAAAGGTCTCAGACTCTTGACTTCTAAATTCCCGATATACCGATGACTCTCAATTCCTGCCACCTATCCCAACAGATGGACGGCTTTGAACTTATCGGGATTTTCACGATGGATTTACCTGATCTCTGGTCCATGGGATTTCCGATTTTCCAAACCCCGATGTCTCGATATCCCGATGCCTTCTTGGGGTTTTCCCTTTGCTCACGAGGATTTAAACCTTGTGCAACTCCTCTCAAATCGAACAGTTGACGGGTAACTGGGTGATGATCCGACGACTCACAACCCCTAGAACTTGAACTCCGAACGCAGCCGTAACCTCCCCACTTCTTTACCAGATCGGATGACTGGCGAGATTTCGCAAATCCTCTCCACAAGATACTGACCGTCTGTCTCTTCTTCCTTGATGTTCCCAGCGAAATGAACCGAGGACTCTTTCCCGGATCTAACCACTTACGCCACAACTCCAAATGCCTTCTAATCACTCAATGTGCACCAATGTCTTGTGCTACCTTCAATAGCTTCAAAGGCTTTATCCCTCTTGAGCTTTCTTCCAACTCAAAGTCTTAGAGAAGAGTCTCGCACACACTACTTGCAGCAACTCTCAGACACTTCCAAGTGTTGAATACCTTCGACTCTACGCACTCTTGTAGCAGAAATCTCTCACACCTTAATCAGGGTCGCAACCCTGAGACTTTACTTTGCCTGTGCACTCCTTGCACGGCTCATGTGCCCAACTGCACTTCTGTGGAAATGAGAACAAATGCTACCTATTTAAACCCTCTTTCAACGCACTCCTTGTGGACACTTCGACTGCACTCCTTGCAGGAATTCTTGCTCAGATAGAGAAACAATTGAAACTCATTCCCTCTTCCTTTCAGACTTCAACTTAGAACATGAAATCATATACACAGCATATCAAAGCAAACGTATAACAGGAAGCAAACATTCATGAGCATATCATTCAACATCAATACGCAGAGAACAACCACAAAACCATGAATTTGAATCAAAGCTTTCTATTAATCCAAATATTTGTACATGGGTGTTCTTACACAGCTCTCTGCATGCTCTTGCTCTTCCTTCTCCTTGATAATGATACAATACACAATGAGGGTGTCTATATCCTCCTAAATGTGCTTTTGGAGCTACTAAGGTTGAATATTTGGGTCATATTTTAAGTCAAGTGGGATTAGAAGTTGATTCAAAGAAAGCGATGGCTATGCAATATTGGCCCCATCCCAAAACACTTCAGAGCTTGAGGGGATTATTAGGACTTGCAGACTGCTAAAGGAAATTTGTGAAAAATTATGGCAAAATTGCAACTCCCCTAACTTCACTCCTTAAAAAGAATGCCTTTATATGGAGTGAGGTAGCAACACAAGTCTTCATTGATTTAAAGGATTCCATGTGCACTACTCTAGTATTAACAGTGCCTAACTTTAATAAGACTTTTGTATTGGAATGTGATGCCTCAAACAAATGTCTCAAAGTAGTATTGATACAAGGACACCCCTTGGCATTCAACAGTAAGCAATTGTGTGACCACAATTTGGAAAAACCCACATATGAGAAGGAAATGATGGTTATCATTCATGCAATGGAGACTTGGCACCCATATCTTGTAAAGAGGCAATTTCATATCAAGACTGACCATCATAGTCTAAAGTACTTCCTTGAACAACAATTGTCTTCTCTGGAGAAACATAAATGGGTCACCAAGATGTTGGGGTATGATTACGAGATCATATATAAAAAGGGTAAAGAGAATTTTGTACCTAATGTTCTATCTAAACAGTTTGAGGAGGATGGGTCACTCCTTGTCTTATCATTACCAAGGTTGGGATGGCTCAAGGAATCCTACAGAGAATGGCTAGCAAATAGTACTTTAAGGCATCTCATCCAACGGCTTTAGGTAGATCCCAACCCACATAAAAGGTATACATGGAAACAAGATACATTGTGGAATAAAGGGTGCATTGTTCTAGCAAACGATTCGGCTCTAAAACAACAAGTCTTACTACTTAGAGGAGCTACATTCATCACCAATAGCAAGTCACTCTGTATTTTATAAAACCTATGAAAGAACGAAGCATTCATTCTTATGGGACAACATAAAATGGATATCCAATATTTTGTATCATCCTGTGAGACTTGTTGATCCGAATTTAGGAGCAGAATGAACTTATTAACAGACTGAATACAATAAACACAGAGATATGAAGAGCATTGGACCATGTTCATGCAAAAAGAGCATTTTTCCAAGTTGGCATACAGCTTGTGTTGTCACAGACTGCTCAAAACCTGTTGAATATGTCGCATGTGCTCCTCCCAAGTTCTGATGAAGATGAGGATGTCATCCAAATATACCACCACAAAAGAGTTGGTGAAGGGTCTCAATACATCATCCATTAACCTCATGAAAGTGGTTG
>JZKD02S1343270.1:0-11665 GCA_000966675.3 Picea glauca
TTTTTCTTCTTTTAACTCCTACTATATACAATATGTACAAGTCTACTTTTGGCGCTGCAACTACTGAGGGTTAGTAGGTCAACTATCCATATACAACTTCAGTTGACTACCATTCATTATTCTGTGAATCTCCTTTCCTGTTAAATCATGTAGATGCACAAAACCTCCTTATTTGACATACTTTATCTCATATAGCCCTAGTGAATGCATTCTGAACTTCCCTGGGTGCTGCAAATATTTATTGTCATAGAGGAGAACCATATATCCTTCCTTAAATTTTTTCTTCTTAATATGTTTGTCATGCCAAGCTTTATCCTTTGTTTTCTACACTTCCTCGTGGAAACCAACTATGATCCTATCTTCTTCTAGTTCCATAAGTTGAGCCAATATTTCCTGCACTGTGCCTCTTTAAGTCATGTTTGTAATAGCTGCAATGCACAAAATAGGTATAGAATACACCAAGGGAACCACTGTTTCCTTTCCATACACCAATCTGAAAGGTGTCTACCCTGTAAGCTTCTTGAATGTAGTTCTATAATACCATAGTACTATTGGTACCTTCAAATCCCAATCATCCTTGTTCACATTACAAATCCTAGTTAAGGAATTCTCTAATATCTTGTTAAACACTTCCATTGTTCTATTGGCTTGAGGATGATAAGGAGTGCTCTTATGATGATTTATCTCAAATTCTTCAGTCATTGCTTGGATTTTACTATTGATAAAATGAGTCCCCTGATCACTCATTAGAAATCTAGGGAATCTAAATCTTGTGACTACTTGCTCAAATAAGAAGTGCGTTGTAGTTTTTGTGTTGCAATCCTTTACGGGTGCTACTTCAACCCATCTAGTTAAATACTTTGTTATTGTAATTATATAACTTTCTCTTGATCTTCTAGATGGTGGATTAATTGGTCCTACAAAATCTACTCCCCACTTTTCAAACACTTTCAAACTTACCTGAGGTCTCATTGGCATCTCATCCCTCCTGAATGGATTTCCATCCATCTAGCAGACATCACAATTCTGAAAATACTCCTTAACATCCTTGTGAAATGTTGGCCACCATAATCCTGTGCACAATATCATCTGTGCAGTGGCTTTCCCTGCATAATGTCCTCCAACTATTCCTTCATGTGCTTTTGCCAAAATGATAGGGATTTCATGCTCCATAAAACATCTCCTCAAAATGTTGTATGCACCAAGTTTGTACAAGTGACCTACAATCAATTAGTATTCTCCATATCTAACTACCAAATAATTCTTTTGTGCAGTACTAAATTCCTTTGGGGTAAATCTTGTACTAAATAAATAAATAATGTCAGTAAAATATTCATCAACAAATTGCTTGGTTCCTCTCCATTAGTTATCCTTTATAGATGATCTGGTCCTTCATTCAATCTTCCAAGTTTCACCTCAACTTCAAAATCAAACTCTTGAAACAACAATAACCATATTCATATTCTTTCCCCAAACATTTTCTTTGATTCAGGTGGATATTGATGGCTACCCACCTGTTCCAAATTCCAATTGGCTCATCTTGACATTTTTCAGTTCAACATGTTTCTCTGTAATGGGCACATTTCTTTGTAATTGTGGGTTATGCACTTATGGGGATTTCCTAAATCCATATACAACATCTAGGTGGATATTGGTGGCCGCCCACCTATTCCAATTGGCGTATTTTGGAAGATTTCATGTAAGTGCATTTTTATGTACTTCCAGGGCCATTTTAGGGATCTAAACACTGTTTTCTTGTATTTCCACAATCAAACTATAGAAAAATTAAGAGTTTGATGGTATAATTCATAGTTCTTGAAAATACCTTTCCAACTGTCTATCACACACCTAAAATGAAGATCGTATGCAAAAGTTACGACTCGAGGAAGTTAATGTACTAAATTACCCCAACGGGGCCCACATGAATTTTGGCGCTTCATCTCCTAGGGTTAGGTTTTTGGATGTATAGGGTTTTAGCATTCAATCTTATCATAAAAATGCCTTCAGAGCCTCATTTTAATCATCTTTTAGTGAATGAGCATAGTCGTCACATCTCTTCTTAGAGATAAAGCTGCCACCATTCTAGCGAGTCTTGCACTCTATATTTTTACAGTCTCCGTACATTTCTTTCATTAATAGAAATCATGTATTATTGTATTTATTTTCTTCTATCAATTTTTATGTGCATTTCATTGTAATATATTTTCTTTCATTTCGTTCTGAAAATAATCTGGATCAGTGGTATCAGAGTAGGTTTCTCTTGATCATTTTTCAGTGCATCTCCCCGACGAGGTCTGAGTATAGCAAGTTAGGTCTCGATCTTGTCTCTTTTGAGGAAAATCACTCTTTCATGCCCAAGAAATCCTCTATGGCAGAAAAAAAGAAAAACGACGAAGCATAAGATTCTATTAACCTATTTCTTGAGAAAGCTCTTGTGCTACAGAGGTACGAAATCATGGAGAATTTTTCTCACATCCTTCAATGCCTGATGATAGCAACGAGAGAATCTTCATCAAGAGACAACTTTGGAGGAACCTCTCCCTTCAAGGTACAAGTTAATTTTGGTATTCCCATATTTGAAGGTCATATAGATGTAGATGCCTTAGAAAAATGGTTAAATCTACTAGAAGGTTATTTGTCTGTTCACAATTTTCCCAACAGGGAAAATATCACCTTCGCACTCCTCAAGGCTCTCCCCCATGTCAAACATTGGTGGGAAACTTTCTAGGAGAAAATTTCCACAGAGGAATCTAGAATATATGGGGTCGATCCCACTTGAGATTTTTTTGTGGATGTGGTCAAGGAACAATACTACCATGTTGAAAACTATGAATACCAGTACATGAGATGGACCAAACTGTGAAAACAGAAGAGCCAAATAGTGTCAGAGTTCACAAATAATTTCCATACCTTGTGCACCAAGATAGGTATCAAAGAAAATGAGAAGCATCTGGTTCTGAAATACCGTGGGGATCTGCATAGGTACATACAAACCGAAATGGATTTCCTAAGCATCTCATCATTGAAAGATTCCTATCGATATGCTGTCAAAATTGAGCATAAATTTAGGCACCATAACAAATGGGAGTTTAGGTCTACAAATATGCAACAACCAAAGCATGGTAAATATGACCCTAACCAACAACCTCCAGACAACCGGGTCAAGACATAGGAAAACAAGGGTAAAGAAAAGATGAATAACAACACTAGGAAGTGGTGCGACTTCCAAAAAATCCCCTGCCACAACACCGATGAATGTCTCTCAAAAAAATCATTAGTAGTTGAGGTCAAATACAAGGAGATAAACACTGATTCAAAATCTGATCCATAAAATATTGAAAATAGACAGATCTTCGATGGAAACCCCACTGCTACTGTTGTGACCACAAGAATTCAACTAGAAGAACCACTATATCCTAAAGAGGGGGAGCACCTCTTCCATTCACATATGCAGGTGAAGGGGAACCTGTTTCATTTCATTATTTATGGTGGCATCCAGAAGAACCTCATCTCAGTTGAGGTCATCAAACAATTGGGGTTGTCGACAACATCACTCCCATAGCCATACCACAATGGGTGGCTTCACCAAGGACGATATCTTCGTGTCATCCAACAGTGTTTCTTGTCCTATGGCATCCAACCCTTCAAGGATGAGGTAGTGTGTGATTTTTCCCCTCTTAATGTATATGATGTTGTTATGAGCCAACCATATATGTGGAAACATCATGTTGTTTATGACTCTTGACCTCATAGTATCATTATTACTCTAGATCGCAAATTGAAGAAATAGACTGGTCTCAACAATGGAATAATTTTATGGCATGGGGAGTGGAGAACGACCAATGGAAGGAGGAAACTAATTTCCTCAAGGAAACTTGAATTCATCATTTTCTAGGAGCACCCCAAATTGCAAAATTCGACGGATGGAAAGAGGAAGTTGCAAAGTTCCTCATAAGTCTCTATCATAGTGGATACCTTTGGATCAAGTACCCAGTTGCAATCGTAGGAGGTCTGATCCACGGGACCATAGGAATATCACATGGGGGAAGACTCATGCCTAAAACCCTAAATACTAATGATTGGTTGCAGAACCTCATAGGGGAAAAACATCGGCCAAAAATTTGAAAGGATTTCTAATTAACAGATTAATCAACCCCCATGCCAAGTGGACATGCATTATAGTTTCTCTATTCTTTATAGCTAATATTCAAGTTTCAGATGTGAATCTCACGATGTTACAACCAATTGGACAAATACTCTAGTCAAGATCACAGTTCGACTAGGCCGAACATTTAGCCACATTAATCAAAATCAATTGTGTCGATTGTCAAGAGTATGGATGGGCCATAAAATTACCAACACTTCTAATATGGATCACCATGAGTCAAGTTGACCCATTTGGGTAACCTGCATTCACTTTAAATAAGATTCCAACTATGAACAACTACACTGTTTTTGCACCTGGAGTAGACAGAACATCAAAGGAACCACCATCCAAAATAATATTCAAGTGTTGGGTGAACCATCTCAAGAATGTCTCCTTTAAATGGAGAGTCAAAAAAAATCTTTGTCAAACCCTACTTCCCAATGAAGACATTCAACTAGGACTCGGATACACCAAATTGTGGTGAGGAATTAATGGAGGGTCATCGCTCAAAGAGCTAGCCTATCAATCGATGAAGTTCCAAATATTTCAAGAGTTGGACATTCAACTAGGGTTCCAAACAACAATCCCACCAGATGTAATAAGTACTGAATCAACCATCATAAAAAATTTGGCAGATGGTGAACAAGAAGAATAAAGGGAAAAAGTGTTTTATACAAGGCCATTTATTCAGAACCTGGATGGAAAAGCAAGTCCTCAAGTGAAGCAGACCCTAAACAAAAGAAAGCAGCAAGAAAAACGATTAAAGGTAAGAAACCTGTTAATTTTAATGCAGTTTCTGATGATGTAAATATGTTGTGGCATGAAACATTTCAATCAGGTTCAACCTTCGACTTCAGTAATACACAAACAATACATAAAATTTCCAACTTTACAAACAAGTTAGTTGAGAGATCTCGATCAAGAGAAAAGGATCAAGCATTTACTGACAACATATTAAAGTCGAGCATTGTCCCACAATTCCAAGAAGCTATATCCAACATGAAAGAAAGGTGTCAAAATGTAAAGAAAAGAATAGTAGATCTAGAGAGTCAAATTGAAACAGGAAGACAAAGGAAGCAAAGGATGGATGAGCAACAAGAACGTAGCATAGGTCAATCGACTTCAGTTGAGACATGTTGGTAAAAGTTCGTTCTACCGAACCTTAGTAAGAAATCGGTTACAAACTAGTCATGCACATGATGGTCAACCTTACAAAAAAATATCCTCCACTCGGGGCGACACCAATTATTGAAGAAAAAGAAACAAGGAAGAAGTTAGGGAAGCAAAGAAATAAAATCTGAAGAATCCCTAAAAAAATATCATCTGAGGAAACAATTTTGGATAATAACAGCAAGGAAAGTGAGGATCACTCAGGGTCGAAGGAAATCAACACTAATATGCATAATGGAACCACTAAGAAAGTAGACATTTCAACAACTCTCGATTTGCACCAACCAACAGCTAAACCGAATCAAGAAAATCAGCCAGTATCAAATACACCAAATGAGGTAGGGAAAAATGGTAAAAACATTCAGGGATCAGAGCACAACCACTCTCCATAAAAGATAGTTGAGGCACAATCATTGAATAATCCAGGCTCACTAGAAAAATCCCATCACAAAACAAGAAAAAATAATTAAAATCAACAAACGGATGGGGAAACTCCTACTAGTTTAATAGGTGAGAAAAAATAAGGAACTGACGCAGGAAACAAATCAACATCAGAAAATCCTTCAGGTCATATTGACATCAAATATCAGTACAACATACATGATCAAGTAAAGGATGAAAATGAAAATAAGAAAAATGGAACTATACAGTCGGAATCTGGACAACACAATAAAGAAAATCAAGGAAACAAAGAGTCCAAAGATGGCTCCGAAAAAGACAAATAAGAAGAAAAAAAAATATTTCAAAAAAATACAACCAACGAAAAGAAGAAGGACACTACTCCAAAGTCAATCACATTCACAACATTTAAACCAGTCAAGTCGAAAGAACCACCAGTAAAGACATAATTCGACCCAATAGTTGCGTTGGATGAAAAAATTATGGACTTATACAATGAGGTATATAAAGAAGAAAAAAATAGGTGGAAGAGGGCCCTAAGCAAAAGAACATGAATTAAAGCAAGAAGGATCAAGGAGAAATAAGTACTAAAAAGATATTTTCACCTTGCAAAAGAACAATTGGGCATTGACTATTCGATGGAAGGAGTCGATCCTCTTGCTGCAAAGAGGAGCCTAATCCAAGCAGTCATATCCACAGGGGGGAATAAATAGGCATAAATCCAATACCTAAGGAAATAAAATAAAAACATCAATAAGATGCATAAAAATTCAATAATATATACTCAAATTGGGTTAGACCAACAAACAATAGTAATCTTGTAGTCCAAGATGGAGAAATTTAAGGTGGTCCAAGAACAAGTAGATATGGCTAGTACATAGGAAGCCACTCTAAGCATAATACGCGAAAACTGGCCAACATATTTTTCTTCCACATACAACAAACTCAAAACATAGAAAATTGTGATCGTCGGCCTGAAAAGAGCTCAACATTTTTCCACCAATGAAAAATACAAATAGGTTATATCCAACTAGTTAGAGAAAGAAAAAGTGACCGATCTAGACCTCACATGACAAAAAAGAGAATGGATAAAATAATAAAGAAAATATCATATGGTAACAGATCAAGTGGCAAGGAACCTCGACCAAATAAAAGAGAAAACTAAGGAAATGAAGAAAAACGTCAACCCTGAATTGACCTCAATAAATGCAGCGCCCTTGAAAGAAAATCTAGAAATTTTGAGACACATGAAGACAATGGAGATAGAGGCTCAACATTCAATCAATGAATGGAAAATGTTCTCCAAGAATTTTCTACATTCGTCCCTCACCATTTATGAAACAACATTCGAAAGGCTACCATAGTCCCATGTAGATTAGTCGAACATGCCATCAACATATCGAGAAGACTTTCGCTTCTTCAATCTTACACCTTACGAATCGAACATTGCCACTTCTAGTTATCAATCTAGAACCCCAAAAGTAATCATTGAAGGGTCTACGAAATCGCATGATCCAAAAAATGTAGCACCCCTACCAGCAAATGAGTACCCAGTGCAACCATCAGGAAAGTTACGAAGCAAACAAATCATTGCAGGACCTGACATCAACATCCTATGCTATCTTCTTCTTTTTCTCTCTCTCATTCTCTTTTTTTAATAACCTCAAAGAGGACATAGTATAATTTGTTTTTCTATTTTGTTACACTCACCTCTTTCTCATAAGTGATTTTAGGGGCGAAATTTCGCTCATGGGAAAAATTAAGGGGTTCCAAATTTTTATTGGGCTTTGTATTGTAGTGGTTTTTTTAAAACTTATATTATTCATCCCTATTTTATTTAAAAAAAATTGTATAGCAGGTTATCCTTGGTTTTTATGAGGGAGAAAGGAAGAAAAATATACTTCACCCCTGAAATTTGGAGATGTAAGCTCCCATTCTCCCAATTTTAAAAAATATGGGAAATTTGGGTAGCAAATTAGCCCTCACATTTGGTATAATTCATGGTTTACAATTGAATTCAGCCCAATTTCATGGTATGGGCAACTACAGTATTTAGTTCGCCTGATTTCCAAAGAATAGGGGAATTTTTGTCAGTGATTTCACCCTCCCATATGCTATAAATCGTGTATGATTTCTTGGTGGAAAAGTGCACCATTGAGCACAATTCATTCACAATGTTTGGAGGGTATTAGGATGAGGGTATTGGCAATACAGAGAAATAGAAGGAGTCTTGAATCTTTGGCTATGCTGGATATCCATAGGAAAACACAACAAGTTATTCCGAGGAAATCACACCTTCATGAATCATATTTCTTTGAGAAATTGTTTATTGTAGCTTTAAGTAATGGAAAATATTTTGTATCATGTTCTTTTCTAATTTATCACTAGGGACCTAACATGTATTGTATAGTTGTTGTCAGTACATTTGATTTTTCATTTTCACTTGTGCTCCTCTTTGTCCTTATAATGAAAATTCTATTTGCAGGTTTATTGGAGTTAGAGTACATGATAATTACTAATTAGCGATGTTCTTGGGTTTTTTTAGATGGTATAGACTCTACTTGTAATGTTTTGGTCTCTTTTCACCTTTTAACTATAGCTTGATGTATCTAAATAAGAAACAAATAGGTGGAAGAACGCCCTAAGAAAAAGAACATGAATTAAAGCAACAAGGACCAAGGAGAAATAGGTACTAAAAAAATATTTTCACCTTGCAAAAGAACAATTGGGCATTGACCATTCGATGGAAGGAGTCAATCCTCTTGCTGCAATGAGGAGCCCGATCCAACAATTCATACCCACAAGGGAAAATAAATAGGCATAAATCCAATACTTAAGAAAAGAAAATAAAAAGCTCAAGAAGATGCATAAAAATTCAGTAAGATATACTCAAATTGGGTTAGCCCAACAAACAACAGTAATCTTGCAGTACAAGATGGAGAAATTTAAGGTGGTCCAAGAACAAGTCGATATGGCCAGCACATAGGAAGCCACCCTAAGCTCAATACTCGAAAATTGGCCAAAATATTTTTCTTCCACATACAACAAACTCAAAACATAGAAAATTGTAATCGTCGACCTGAAAAGAGCCCGACATTTTTCCACCGTTGAAAAATACAAACAGGTAATATCCAACCACTTAGAGAAAGAAAAAGTGACCGAGCTAGACCTAACATGACAAAAAAGAGAATGGATGAAAGAAGAAAGAAAAGATCATATGGTAACAGATCAAGTGGAAAGGAACCTCAACCGAATAAAACAGAAAACTAAGGAAATGAAGAAAAACGTCAACCCTGAATTGACCTCAGTAAATGAAGTGCCCTTGAAAGAAAAGCTAGAAATTTTGAGACACATGAAGACAATGGAGATAGAGGCTCAACATTCAGTCGACGAATGGAAAATGTTCTCCAAGATTTGTCTACATTCGGCCCTAACCATTTATCAAACAACATTCGAAAGGCTACCATAGTCCCATGTAGATTAGTTGAATGTGCCATCAACATATCGAGAAGAATTCCACTTCTTCAATCTTTCACCTTATGAATCAAACATGTCTGCTTCTAGTTATCCATCTAGAACCCCAAAAGTAATCATTGAAGGGTCTAAAAAATCACATGATCCAAAAAAAGTAGCACCCCTACCAGCCAATGTAAAAATGCACGAGTGTGAGACCCCTCGAGATACAAATGAGTACCCAGTGCAACCATCAGGAAAGTTATGAAGCAGACAAATCATTGCAAGACCCGACATCAACATCCTATGCTATCTTCTTCTTTTTCTCTCTCTCATTCTCTTTTTTTAATAACCTCAAAGAGGACATAGTATAATTTGTTTTTTTATTTTATTACACTCACCTCTTGCTCATAGGTGATTTTAGGGGCGAAATTTCACTCATGGGAAAAATTAAGGGGTTCCAAATTTTTATTGGGCTTTGTATTTGTTGGCAGCCAATTCATTTTTTTAATTGCTCTTAAAAAAGCTGCCTACACCTACTTGTCCCCTATATGAAAAGTCATCGTCGCATTGTGCAACAAGACATTGTGTTCATTTCTTGCGATAATTGCAACTTGATTTCGATTCAGTTTTCACAACTAAAAGAGTGAAAACCTCTTCATCGTTATTTGGACTGTTATCATCTGCTGAAAGACACTTACCTTTGGTTCGCTTTGAAGTGACTGGAATATTCTTTCAAACCATATCCATTTATATACTCTTACATTGATTGCGCATTTTGATTAATGAGACTTTGAGCATGTTGAGTTATGGGTTATATTTGATTCTATAAGGGTCGTGATTGATTGTCGATTTCATTTCATATGATCCTTATTGTTTTTAAACCTTTGACTTGTTGATTTTGCAAAATCCTTGGTCATAATGTTTTATAAGACTTTGATTATTTAATATGCTTGAGCGCATGATCAATATGAGTTTCTATTTGTATGGCAAAGGTTTAAATTATAAACCCCGATCGGGTAAGATTTTGGTTTGATAGTTTATGCAATAGCATGATTGGATTAACACTGGTTTAAACGTTTGCTTTTGATCTGGTGATTAATGTGATGGTGCATTGGTAAAACTTTTGATGTCATGCTAGATTGAATTATACACTTGGCGCATGAATATAACATTTGGTGTTGGTGCTACTTCGGATGGATGGCACGTTGATATGGTTGTACACCTATTTGGTTGGCCGATACATATGGTTTAAATGATTATGATTATAGATGGAACAACACTGTACTCAGTCATTAATACACTACATGGCGGTGGTAATCCCACCACCTTCGCACGCATGCAGTTAATCCTCGCCTCTTTGAGCATTGAAGCTGTTAAGCCCTATCGTTTTTCAACCCTGTGTTTTGTATTGCTTAATCCAAACCCCACCATGCACAGAAGCCATGGCTCCTGTCATAAGGGCCGAGCCCAACGGGTGCCAAGCACTGTTGATATTTGATGGTGCATATAGAGAGCTGGAAAATCTCAGGTGGCTCGCTTTCATAAGGAAATTTGATGGTTATAACCACACTGTGGCTCGGCAATTTGCGTTATCATTTGATGGCTGCCGAGCCAAAGTTGGAGATGTCCAGCTTGAAATCACGGAACAGATTCTCAGCTTGGCAACTGGCCTGCCTGTTACGGGACAGAAGTGGTCCAAAAGTTGCAAGGTAGATGATGTCCCGTGGACATTGTTACTTCAGTCTCGAACAGTGAAATCCTGCGACAAAGGCTGGCCTGCAAAAATGTTTAAACCATGCTGGTATGATCTCCTAATGATAATCAAGAAATTCATTACTTGTGAGGGCAGGTACGGGTTCATTTTATTGTTTCACCTTCGTCTATTGATGGCTTTTATAGGTTTCAAGCTTAGTATGCCCCACTACCTGCATAGAAGTTTGTTCAAGATGGCTAAAAGGTACAAACGTAGTCAGGCTGACACCAGCCTCTTTCATTTGGGGTTGATTAAAATGATAGTGGTTTATGAATTGGGGTTACGTCGTGATTCTTGGCATGATTTTCTCAGCCGTAATGGCTTTGAATAATCGAACCCTCCACAGGTTGATAAGCCCATGGTGACTGAAACCTAGCCTATTCCCCCTGTGCCTTATAGCGTTTTGTTACCCAAACCTAAACCCGATTCACCTACGAATTTTCCTATGGCTGTGACTAAACAGGTTGATATTGATAAACCCGTGACCAAACAGCCTAAAGCTAAAGCTAAAACTAATGCTAGAGGCAATAAAAATGCAAGGTTAATCTCTCACATGGTGAGGAATAAACCTAAACCCCCTGTCAAATCAGAGCCTATCGTGGTCAGCGAAGACTCTGATTTAGAGATTGAACGTTTTCTCGTCGAAGAGTATCCTTACTCAGAGGGCTTGTGTGGCAAACCTCCTTATGATTTTGTCAAGAATTTACCTCCTTGTCTGCGGGATAACCCTGACTTCCCTG
>JZKD02S1343281.1:0-11665 GCA_000966675.3 Picea glauca
GATCAATGGTATCAGTGAAGGCTGCTCTTGATCATTTTTTTAGTGCATGTCCCCGACAAGGTCCGAGTATAGCAAGTTGGGTCTCGAGCTTGTCTCTCTTAAAGACAATCGCTCTCGCACACCCAAGAATCCTTCAATGGCGGAGGAAAAGAAAAATGATGGAGCAGACGATACTATCAATCTGTTGCTCGAGCAAGCTTTCACACGAAAGAGGGGCGAAATGATGGAGAATTTTTCCCACATCTTTAAACACCTAGCGATAACATCAGACACATCTTCATCAAGCGACCACTTTGGAGGTACCTCTCATTTCAAGGTACAAGTTAATTTTGATATTCCTGTATTTGAAGGACAGATAGATACAAAAACCCTAGAAAAATGGTTAACTCTGCTAGAAGGTTATTTCGTTGTTCACAGTTTTTACGACAAAGAAAAGATCACCTTCGCACTCCTTAAAGCTCTCCCTCATGTCAAACATTGGTGGGAAACTTACTGGGAGCAAAGTTCCATAGAGGAGTATGGAATATATGGGGCCGATCCCACTTGGGATTTTTTTGTGGATGCGGTAAAGGAATAGTATTACCCTGTTGGCAACTATGAGGACCAGTACATGAGATGTACCACACTGTGGCAAGAGAGGGGCCAAGCAGTTCCGGAGTTCACCAATACTTTCCATACCTTACACACCAAGCTGGGTATCAAATACTTCAAGCAACATTTGGTTTTAAAATAACATGGGGCTCTACATAGATACATCCAGATTGAAATGGATTTTCAGGACATCTCATCACTCGGTGCTTCTTATCAATATGCTGTTAAAATTGAGCAGAAATTTAGGCACCAGAACAAACAGGATTTCGGATTTGTAAATCCACAACAACCAAAGTATGACAAAGACAACTCTAACAAACAGTCTTCCGAAAACCATTCCAAGACACAGGAAAAGAAGGGTCATGGGAAGACAAAGAAAAACATCGGAAAATGGTGCGATTTCCACAAAACCCCCTGGAACAACACCAATGAATGTCACTCAAAATAGTTATTGGTGGCCGAGATCAAAGAAAAGGAACCGAAACCTGATTTAGAATCTGGTTATGAAAATACTGGTAAAGGACAGATCATTGACGCAGACCCCACTGCTATTGTCGCAACCACAACAATTCAACCAGAAGAACAAACAGATCCCGAAGAGGGGGAGCACCTTTTTCATTCACAGATGTGGGTGAAGGGGACCCCGCTGCATTTTATTGTTGATAACGGAAGCCAGAAGAACCTCATCTCAGTAGAGGTCGTCAAACAGTTGGGATTATCGACAACACCACACCCGCAACCATACAACATCGGCTGGCTTCGCCAAGGACGAGATCTCCATGTCAGCCAACAATGTCGATTGTCATACGACATCCAACCCTTCAAGGATGAGGTATTATGTGATGTTGCCCCACTGGATGTCTGTGATGTATTCTTGGGCCAACCATATATGTGGAAGCGCCATGCTGTTTACGAGTCTCGACCTCGCAGTGTCATTGTTTCTATGGGGGGTCATCTCTACATAATACCAGAGGTAGTTCCAACTACTATTCCACCTAAAAAGTATTGCAAGGTAGTATCTCATACTGCTAAATTTAGCTTCTTCACAATCTGTTCAAAAGGAGAATAGAATGACACTGCAACCACTACAACCTCGCCTCAAGCACCTTCTATCAAATAGAAGCAAGTCGACAAGGTTGCAATAAAGTGCAAAGATTCCTTCTGCACATCGTTCTCTCATGTATCCCGACTTGTTGAACAACCTTAGCCTCAACCAGTTCGTGACAAATTTCCATAAACTGAGCAACGCGGCGTCTCCAACAAGGCAAACAGTTCACCAGGATGTAGATTTAGCAAATGCTTTTCCCTCTCCCCCAGGAACTCAATGCAATGGAGAAAATTGCTTCTTAAGGAGGGAGGATTGATATAGGTGGATATTGGTGGCCACCCACCTTTTTCGACTGGCTCAAAACAATTTTCTGACAATTTTGACAATTTACTATATTTAGCAGGTTTTAATTTCCAGGTCCATTTTGAGGGCCTAAATGAAGGTTTTTTGAGATCGAGCTTCTCAATGATCACTAAAACATGATTGATCCCCCAAAATGAATCTTCTAGACGATACATTTCCAACGAGCTATCATACACCTAAAACGGAGATCGTATGCAAAAGCTACGACCCCAGGAAGTTGATGCACCAACTTACCCAAACGGAGCCCATATGACTTTTGGCGCTTCATCTCCTAGGGTTAGGTTTTTGGATGTCTAGGGTTTTTGGCATTCTGGTTTATTGTAAAAGGGCCTTCAGAGCCTCATTGTAATAATCTTCTTGGGAATGTGAGTAGTCGTCACATCTCTTCTTAGAGATAAGCTGCCACCATTCTAGCGAGTCTTTCACTCTGTATTTTTACAGTCTCTGTACATTTCTTTCATTAATAGAAAGCATGTATTACTTTATATCTGTGTCTATGGTTGCATCTATGATACATTTCTCTTATATTATTGAATATCTATGATATCTTTGTGCATTTCTTTATTATATCTCCGATCTCATTTCGTGCCGAAAATAATTTAGATAAGTGGTATCAGAGCAGGCTGCTCTTGATCGTTTTTTCAGTGCATGTCCCTGACAAGGTCTGAGTATAGCAAGTTGGGTCTCGAGCTTGTATCTCTTGAAGACAATCGCTCTCACACACCCAAGAAACCCTGAATGGTGGAAGAAAAGAAAAACGATGGAGCAGACGGTCTTATCAATCTGTTGCTTGAGCAAGCTCTCACGCGACAGAGGGACGAAATGATGGAGAATTTTGCCCACATCCTTAAACGCTTGTTGATAGCATCAGGTGCATCTTCATCAAGCGACCATTTTGGAGGCACCTTGCCTTTCAAGGTACAAGTTAATTTTGATATTTCTGTATTTGAAGGACAGATAGATGCAGAAGCCCTCGAAAAATGGTTAACTCTGCTAGAAGGTTATTTCTCTGTTCACAATTTTTCTGACAAAGAAAGGATCACCTTCGGACTCCTTAAAGATCTCCCTCATGTCAAAAATTGGTGGGAAACTTACTGGGAGCAAAGTTCCACAGAGGAGTTTGGAATATATGGGGCTGATCCCATTTGAGATTTTTATGTGGATGCGGTAAAGGAACAGTATTACCCTGTTGGAAACTATGAGGACCAATACACGAGATGGACCACATTGCGGCAAGATAGGGGCCAAGCAATTCTGGAGTTCACCGATACCTTCCATACCATACACACCAAGCTGGGTATCAAAGACTCTAAGAGACATTTGGTTCTGAAATACCGTGGGGCTATACACAGATACATACAGACTGAAATGGATTTTCTGAACATCTCATCACTCGGTGCTGCTTATCAATATGCTTTTAAAATCAAGTAGAAATTTAAGCGCTAGAACAAATGGGATTTTGGATCTGTAAATCCACAACAACCAAAGTATGACAAAGATATACCTAACAAACAGTCTCCTGAAAACCAGTCCAAGACACAGGAAAAGAAGGGTCATGGGAAGATAAAGAAAGACAACGAAAAATGGTGCGATTTCCAAAAACGCCCCTTGCACAACACCGATGAATGTCGCTAAAAACAGTCATTGGTGGCCGAGATCAAAGACAAGGAGCCAAACCCTGATTCAGAATCCGATTCTGAAAGTACTGGTAAAGGACAAATCATTGACACAGACCCCACTGCTATTATCACAACCGCAGAATTTCAACCAGAATAACTAACAAATCCCGAAGAGGGGGAGCGTATTTTTCATTCACAGATGTGGGTGAAGGGGACCCCGCTGCATTTTATTGTTGATAACAAAAGCCAGAAGAATCTCATCTCAACAAAGGTCATCAAACAGTTGGGATTGTCGACAACATTACACCCACAGCCATAATACATCGGGTGGCTTCGCCAAGGACGAGATCTCCGTGTCAGCCAACAATGTTGATTGTCATATGGCATCCAACCTTTCAAGGATGAGGTATTATGTGATGTTGCCCCACTAGATGTCTGCGATGTTCTCTTGGGCCAACCATATATGTGGAAGCACCATGCTGTTTACAAGTCTCATCCCCGCAGTGTCATTGTTTCTCTAGAGGGTCATCTCTACAGAATACCAGAGGTAGTTCCAACTACTATTCCATCTAAAAAGTTTCGCAATGTAGTATCTCATACTGGAAAATTTAGCTTCTTCACGATCTGTTCAAAAGGAGAACAGAAGGACACTGCAACCACTACAGCCTCGCCCCAAGCACCTTCTATCAAACTAAAACAAGTCGACAAGGTTGCAGCAAAGTGCAAATATTCCTTCTTCACATCGTCCTCTCATGTAGCTTGATTTGTTGAACGACCTCAGCCTCAATAGGTTCGTGACAAACTTCCACAAACTAAGCAGCGCGATGTCTCCAACAAGGCAAACAACTCACCAAGATGTAGATTCAACAAACGCTTTTCCCTCTCCCTCGGGAACTCAACGCAATGGAGACCATTTCTTTATAAGGAGGGAGGATTGATCCAGGTGGATATCAATGGCCACCCACCTTTTCCGACTGGCTCAAAACAATTTTTTGGCAATTTTGACAATTTATTATTTTTAGCAGGTTTTAACTTCTGGGGCCATTTTGAGGGCCTAAATGAAGGTTTTTCGAGATCGAGGTTCTCAATGATAACTAAAAGCATGATTGAGCCCCCAAAAATGAATTTCCTCGACAATACATTTCCAACGAGCTATCATGTGCTTAAAACAGAGATCGTATGCAAAAGTTACGACCCCAGGAAGTTGATGCACCAACTTACCCCAACGGGGACCACATGACTTTTGACGCTTCATCTCCTAGGGTTAGGTTTTAAAATGTCTAGGGTTTTTAGCATTCCGATTTATTCTAAAAATACCTTCATAGCCTCATTGTAACCATCTTCTTGAGAATGCGAGTAGCCGTCACATCTCTTCTCAGAGTTAAGTTGTCACCATTCTAGCGAGTCTTTCACTCTGTATTTTTACAGTCTCTGTACATTTATTTCATTAATAGAAATCGTGTATTACTGTATATCTGTGTTTATGGTTGCATCTATGATACATTTCTCTTATATTATTGAATATCTGTGATATCTCTGTGCATTTCTTTATTATATCTTTGATCTCATTTCGTGTCAAAAATAATTCGGATCAGTGGTATCAGAGCAGGCTGCTCTTGATCGTTTTTTCAGTGCATGTCCCCAACAAGTTCCGAGTATAGAAAGTTGGGTTTCGAGCTTGTCTCTATTGAATACAATCGCTCTCGCACACCCAAGAAACCCTCAATGGCGGAAGAAAAGAAAAATGACGGAGCAGACGATCCTATCAATCTGTTGCTTGAGCAAACTCTCACGCGACAGAGGGACAAAATGATGGAGAATTTTGCCCACATCCTTAAACACTTGCCGATAGCATCAGACACATATTCATCAAGCGACCACTTTGGAGGCAACTCGCCTTTCAATGTACAAGTTAATTTTGATATTCCTGTTTTTGAAGGACAAATAGATGTAGAAGCCATAGAAAAATGGTTAACTCTACTAAAAGGTTATTTCTCTGTTTACAATTTTTTCGACAAATAAAAGATCACCTTCACACTCCTGAAAGCTCTCCCTCATGTCAAACATTGGTGGGAAACTTACTAGAAGCAAATTTCCATAGAGGAGTCTAGAATATATGGGGCCGATCCTACTTGGGATTTTTTTGTGGATGCGGTAAATGAACAGTATTACCCTGTTGGCAACTATGAGGACCAATACATGAGACAGACCGCATTGCAACAAGAGAGGGGCCAAGCAGTTCTAGAGTTCACCAATACCTTCCCTACCTTACGCACCAAGCTAGGTATCAAAGACTCCAAGTGACATTTGGTTCTGAAATACCGTGGAGATCTACACAAATACATCCAGATTGAAATGAATCTTCTAAACATCTCATCTCTTGGTGCTGCTTACTGATACACTGTCAAAATTGAGCAAAAATTTAAGCACCAGAACAAATGGTATTTCAGATCTGTAAATCCACAACAACCAAAGTATGACAAAGACAACCCTAACAAACAATCTCTCGAAAACCAATCCAAGACACAAGAAAAGAAGGCTCATGGGAAGACAAAGAAGGACACTAGAAAATGGTGCAATTTCCACAAAATCCTCTGGCACAACACCAATGAATGTTACTCAAAACAGACATTGGTGGACGAGATCAAAGAGAAGGAGCTGAACTCTGATTTAGAATCCGATTATGAAAATACTGGTAAAGGACAAATCATTGATGCAGACCCCACTGCTATTGTCGCAACCGCAACAATTCAACCAGAAGAACCAACAGATCCGGAAGAGGGGGAGCGCCTTTTTCATTCACAGATGTGGGTGAAGGGGACCCCTCTACATTTTATTGTTGATAATGGAATCCAGAAGAACCTCATCTTAGCAGAGGTCGTCAAACAGTTCGGATTTTCGACAACACCACATCCGCAACCATGCAACATCGGGTGGCTTTGCCAAGGACAAGATTTCCGTGTCAGCCAACAATGTTGATTGTCATACGACATCCAACCCTTCAAGGATGAGGTATTATGTGATGTTGCCCCATTGGATGTCTCTAATATTCTCTTGGGCCAACTATATATGTGGAAATGCCATGCTATTTACGAGTCTCGACCCCGCAGTGTCATTATTTCTCTAGGGGGTCATCTCTACAGAATACCAGAGGTAGTTTCAACTACTGTTCCAACTAAAAAGTGTCGCAAGGTAGTATATCATACTGCAAAATTTAGCTTCTTCACAATCTGTTCAAAAGGAGAATAGAAGGACACTGCAACCACTACAGCCTCGCCCCAAGCACCTTTTATCAAACAGAAGCAAGTCGACAAGGTTGCAGCAAAGTGCAAAGATTCCTTCTGCACAACTTCCTCTCATGTAGTCCAACTTGTTGAACGACCTCAGCCTCAACAGGTTCGTGACAAACTTCCACAAACTGAGCAACGCGACGTATCCAACAAGGCAAGCAGCTCACCAAGATGAAGATTTAGCAAACGTTTTTCCCTCTCCCCCGAGAACTCAACGCAATGGAGACCATTGCTTCCTAAGGAGGGAGGATTGATGTAGGTGGATATCGGTAGCCACCCACCTTTTTCGACTGGCTCAAAATAGTTTTCTGACAATTTTAACAATTTACTATTTTTAGTAGGTTTTAACTTCTAGGGCTATTTTCAGGGCCTAAATGAAGGTTTTTTGAGATCGAGGTTTTCAATGATAGTTGAAAGCATGATTGAGCCCTCAAAATGAATCTTCTCAATGACACCTTTCCAACGAGTTATCATACACCTAAAACTAAGATCATATGCAAAAGTTACGACCCCGAGAAGTTGATGCACCAACTTACCCAAATGGGGCCCACATGACTTTTGATGCTTCATCTTCTAGGGTTAGGTTTTTGGATGTCTAGGGTTTTTGAAATTCTGGTTTATTGTAAAAAGGCCTTCAAAGCCTTATTGGAATCATATTCTTGAGAATGTGAGTAGCCATCACATCTCTTCTCAGAGATAAGCTACCACCATTCTAGCGAGTCTTTCACTTTGTATTTTTACAGTCTTTGTACATTTCTTTCATTAATAGAAATCGTGTATTACTGTATATCTGTGTCTATGGTTTCATCTCTGATACATTTCTGTTATATTATTGAATATCTGTTCTATCTTTATGCATTTATTTATTATATCTCCGATCTGATTTGGTGCCGAAAATAATTCGGATCAGTGGTATCAGAGCAAGCTGCTCTTGATCGTTTTTTAACTGCATGTCCCCGACAAGGTACGAGTATAGAAAGTTGGGTCTCGAGCTTGTCTCTTTTGAAGACAATCACTCTCACACACCCAAGAAACCCTCAATGTCGAAAGAAAATAAAAACGACATAGCAAATGATTCTATCAATCTGTTGCTTGAGCAAGCTATCACGCGACAGAGGGCTGAAATGATGGAGAATTTTGCCCACATCCTTAAACGCCTGTCGATAACATCAGGGGAATCTTCATCAAGCGACCACTTTGGAGGCACCTCGCCTTTCAAGGTACAAGTTAATTTTGATATTCCTGTATTTGAATGATAGATAGATGCAGAAGCCGTAGAAAAAAGGTTAACTCTGCTAGAAGGTTATTTCTCTGTTCACAATTTTTTCGACAAAGAAAATATCACCTTCGCACTCCTTAAAGCTCTCCCTCATGTCAAACATTGGTCAGAAACTTACTGGGAGCAAAGTTCCACAGAGGAGTCTGGAATATATGGGGCCGATCCCACTTGGGATTTTTTTGTGGATGCAGTAAAGGAATATTATTACCCTGTTGGAAAATATGAGGACCAGTACATGAGATGGACCACATTGCAACAAGAGAGGGGCCAAGCAGTTTCGGAGTTCACCAATACCTTCCATACCTTACGCACCAAGCTGGGTATGAAAGACTCTGAGTGATATTTGGTTCTGAAATACCGTGGGGCTCTACAGAGATACATCCATATTGAAATGGATTTTCTGGACATCTCATCACTCGGTGCTGCTTATCGATACGCTGTTAAAATCGAGTAGAAATTTAAGCACAAGAACAAATGAGATTTTGGATCTGTAAATCCACAACAACCAAAGTATGACAAATACAACCCTAACAAATAGTCTCCCGAAAACCAGTCCAAGACACGGGAAAATAAAGGTCATGGGAAGACAAAGAAAGACACCGGAAAATGGTGCGATTTCCACAAAATCCCCTGGCACAACACCGATGAATGTCGCTCAAAACAATCATTGGTGTCCGAGATCAAAGACAAGGAGTCGAACCCTGATTCAGAATCCGATTATGAAAATATTGGTAAAAGACAAATCATTGACGTAGACCCCACTGCTATTGTCGCAACCGCAACAATTCAACCAAAAGAACCAATAGATCCCGAAGAGTGGGAGCGCCTTTTTCATTTACAAATGTGGGTGAAGGGGACCCCAATGCATTTTATTGTTGATAACGGAAGCCAGAAGAACCTCATCTCAGCAGAGGTCGTCAAATAGTTGGGATTGTCGACAACACCACACTTGTAATCATACAACATCGGGTGGCTTCCCCAAGGTCGAGATCTCCGTGTCAGCCAATAATGTCGATTGTCATACAACATCCAACCCTTCAAGGATGAGGTATTATGTGATGTTGCTCCACTGGATGTCTGTGATGTTCTCTTGGTCCAACCATATATGTGGAAGCGTCATGTTGTTTACGAGCCTCGACCCCGCAGTGTCATTGTTTCTCTGGGGGGTCATCTCTACAGAATACCAGAGGTAGTTCCAACTAGTGTTCCACCTAAAAAGTGTCGCAAGGTAGTATGTCATACTATAAAATTTAGCTTCTTCACAATTTGTTCAAAAGGAGAACAGAAGGACACTGCAACCACTACAGCCTCGCCCCAAGCACCTTCTATCAAACATAAGCAAGTCGACAATGTTGCAACAAAGCTCAAAGATTCCTTCTTCACATCGTCCTCTCATGTAGCCTGACTTATTGAACGACCTCAGCCTCAACAGGTTCGTGACAAACTTCCACAAACTGAACAACACGGCGTCTCCAGCAAGAGAAACAACTCACCAAGATGCAGATTCAACAAACGCTTTTCCCTCTCCCCCGGGAACTCAACACAATGGAGACCATTGCTTCCTAAGGAGGGAGGATTGATCCAGGTGGATATCGATGGCCACCCACCTTTTTCGACTGGCTCAAAACAATTTTCTGGCAATTTTGATAATTTACTATTTTTAGCAGGTTTTAATTTCTAGGGCCATTTTGAGGGCCTAAATGAAGGTTTTTTGAGATCGAGGTTATCAATGATATCAAATGATATGATTAATCCCCAAAAATTAATCTCCTCGACGATACCTTTCCAATGAGCTATCATACGCCTAAAACAGAGATCATATGCAAAAGTTATGACCCTGGGAAGTTGATGCACCAACTTACCCCAACGGGGCCCACATGACTTTAGGCGCTTCATCTCCCAGGGTTAGGTTTTTGGATGTNTACAGAGATACATCCATATTGAAATGGATTTTCTGGACATCTCATCACTCGGTGCTGCTTATCGATACGCTGTTAAAATCGAGTAGAAATTTAAGCACAAGAACAAATGAGATTTCGGATCTGTAAATCCACAACAACCAAAGTATGACAAATACAACCCTAACAAACAGTCTCCCGAAAACCAGTCCAAGACACGGGAAAAGAAAGGTCATGGGAAGACAAAGAAAGACACCGGAAAATGGTGCGATTTCCACAAAAGCCCCTGGCACAACACCGATGAATGTCACTCAAAACAATCATTGGTGTCCGAGATCAAAGACAAGGAGTCGAACCCTGATTCAGAATCCGATTATGAAAATATTGGTAAAAGACAAATCATTGACGTAGACCCCACTGCCATTGTCGCAACCGCAACAATTCAACCAGAAGAACCAATAGATCCCGAAGAGTGGGAGCACCTTTTTCATTTACAGATGTGGGTGAAGGGGACCCCAATGCATTTTATTGTTGATAACGGAAGCCAGAAGAACCTCATCTCAGCAGAGGTCGTCAAATAGTTGGGATTGTCGACAACACCACACTTGTAATCATACAACATCGGGTGGCTTCCCCAAGGTCGAGATCTCCGTGTCAGCCAATAATGTCGATTGTCATACAACATCCAACCCTTCAAGGATGAGGTATTATGTGATGTTGCTCCACTGGATGTCTGTGATGTTCTCTTGGTCCAACCATATATGTGGAAGCGTCATGTTGTTTACGAGCCTCGACCCCGCAGTGTCATTGTTTCTCTGGGGGGTCATCTCTACAGAATACCAGAGGTAGTTCCAACTAGTGTTCCACCTAAAAAGTGTCGCAAGGTAGTATGTCATACTATAAAATTTAGCTTCTTCACAATTTGTTCAAAAGGAGAACAGAAGGACACTGCAACCACTACAGCCTCGCCCCAAGCACCTTCTATCAAACATAAGCAAGTCGACAATGTTGCAACAAAGCTCAAAGATTCCTTCTTCACATCGTCCTCTCATGTAGCCTGACTTATTGAACGACCTCAGCCTCAACAGGTTCGTGACAAACTTCCACAAACTGAACAACACGGCGTCTCCAGCAAGAGAAACAACTCACCAAGATGCAGATTCAACAAACGCTTTTCCCTCTCCCCCGGGAACTCAACACAATGGAGACCATTGCTTCCTAAGGAGGGAGGATTGATCCAGGTGGATATCGATGGCCACCCACCTTTTTCGACTGGCTCAAAACAATTTTCTGGCAATTTTGATAATTTACTATTTTTAGCAGGTTTTAATTTCTAGGGCCATTTTGAGGGCCTAAATGAAGGTTTTTTGAGATCGAGGTTATCAATGATATCAAATGATATGATTAATCCCCAAAAATTAATCTCCTCGACGATACCTTTCCAATGAGCTATCATACGCCTAAAACAGAGATCATATGCAAAAGTTATGACCCTGGGAAGTTGATGCACCAACTTACCCCAACGGGGCCCACATGACTTTAGGCGCTTCATCTCCCAGGGTTAGGTTTTTGGATGT
>JZKD02S1343292.1:0-11665 GCA_000966675.3 Picea glauca
ACGTCCTCTGCATGGGGCACCTCTACTGATGTCGTGCCTTCTGGAGTAGAGTGGAAAGATTCCTGGAAGGTGGACATGATCCGAAGGAAGGTTGAAGTCTTCCCATCCAGAAGCTATAGTTAGAATTGGAGGTCCTCCAATCCTTTCCGGAGCTCAAAGACTAGCCCATAGAGGATGGCCAGACTATCTTTCTATTGTGAGTCAGCGATGAAGTCGGAAGATGAGTATGCACTATTTTGGTCATTTTGAAGAAAGGGTGGCGCCCCCAAGGGTGCCTGGGAGGAGCAAACTGTCGGAGCAAGAGAAGGCCCACTAGCTTGGGAATTTGGTGGAGCTGTGGGAATTCATGAAAGAGATCCTGGTGAGCTATCAGTGATGACTAGGCATTCAAACCGAGAGGTAGGCGGGGTGGAGGAGGCGAGAGGTTCCATCTCGGGCTACGGAGGTTGTGAGGAGTACGTGGAGGGTGAACCAAGGGGAGAGACAAGGACACGGGTCCGAGGAGGATTCCATGGAGATCCTCTTCTTGGCCTTCCTCTTTGGCATAGGATACTGAGATCAGAGTGAAGGAAGAACTGAAACGACTACCCCAGGTGAATGTGGAGAGCCTGGAGAAGGCTGAGGGCTACGAGCACCATGAAAAACTAGAGTAAACTAGGCCTAGGAAACGGAGGGATGAGAGCGTCGGGTAGCGGGCAAGGATTAAAGTCACCTGAAGACAGAGGAGCCATGGTATAGTCGATAATGTGAGTCGGGCAGACCAACATTAATGGTGCTGAAACAATGTAAAATGTCATAAATGCAAGGTCTAGGCGGTGGGATTTGGCATGATCCCAACACATGGCTCCCTGCCTTGCTGGCCTGACCTTTCCTCCACCTATTGCCAAGTGGCTCACACTAACACCCCATCCAGGGAATCCTTTATATAATTTAATCCTTTAAAAAATTTTCAATTTAATTTAATTTTCACCCCCATATTATTCATCCCCCCCTTTATTACTTTCTTAATTTTATTTTTATTTTTCGTGTCCTACTCAGACCTAGACTAAGCAAATTTGTTTTTAAGGGAATTCTTATAATTTGTTTTGTTAACTTTACTCATGCAACAATTATCTCAAGACTAACCAAGTTAAAATGAGAGATTGTTTTCTAGGTACCTAGGTTCATTGACTCACCAGTGTTACAACCGTGATGTTCCCTTCAATATGCACTATGTGTTCCAAGGGTGCCACTCGCCTTCATTCAAGTTTCATCGATGTGACGTGCCCTTCAAGACGCACTACATGCTCCAAGGGTGTCACTCACCTTTTGAATTATTTTGGTAGACATCCACCCTTGGAGTGAATACTCTGTCAGGTGACCTTCTGAGAGACTAAGGGCCTCTAAGGAACAAGAACCCTATCTTATTGTGTTCCCCTTAGAATCATAGAGAGAAACTCTCACAGTCTTCCCTCACGACATCATGGATCTCTCGAACTAGGTAATCGTTAACCTATAGTTCGAGCCATAGTTTGAGTGCTAGTAGGTTGTGTCAGGGTTGCTGCTACACCTCTCCCTCAATATCTTTGGTTGTCATGCATGACCCCTTTACTCCAAATGTGAGTCTGGTTAGTAATATATCATCATCCTGCATCCATCAATGAAACATGTCAGTGATAAAAAGTCAACATCATAGTATACCATTCATATGTCACATATACAATATAAAAAACAATCAAACCATAATAGTCCACTCTCTGACTTGATCCAGAGTCCAAGGAAGTCCATCGATCCCAATGGCATCCTCAATCAGTCCAAACTCTTACACACTTAGGAAAAATCAATCAATATAACCTGTCAATATAAATATAATAAAATGACATATCATGAGATCCACACCATCATCATAATCCATAATCGAAACAGTCAATCATATAATGAACTAGATCGCTTTCAGACAAGTGTTCTCAAAGAATAAGTCCAATCGGGATTGTGCAAGAAAAATATGTTACACTGCCTCGATATCAAAAACACCTTACATAATGAGTACACAAGAATTAAAAGAATTACAAATGTAGTTGGAAGAATTTTTGAAGAAAGGGTACATATGTCCAAGTGTTTCATCTTGGGGAGCACCAACACTCTTTGTAAAAAATAATGATGGAACTTTGAGGCTATGTATTGAATTTTGAAAGATAAATAAATCTACTGTAAAGACCAAGTACCCTCTACCCATAATTGATGACCTCTTTGATTAGCTAAGAGGGGAAAATATATTTTCAAAGACAGACTTGAAATCATGGTACCATCAAGTAAGAATCAAGGAAGAAGAAATCAATAAGACATCCTTTAGAACCAGGTATGGGCATTATAATTTTTTAGATGTGCCATTTGTATTGTCCAATACACCAATTGTCTTTATGTTCTTAATAAATGGCATTTTCATAAATTAATTGGATAATTTTTTCATAGTATTCGTGGATGACATACTTGTCTATTATAAGTGAGAGGAAGAGTGTGAACATCACCTAATATTGGTATTGCAAGTACTTAGGGAGCATCAATTGTATGCCAAGTTTAGGAAGTGTTCTTTTTACCAAGAACAAATCCATTACTTGGGACACATTATTTCAAAACAAGGTATAGCAGTAGATCCATAGAATATTGAATCCATTAGAGGATGGCCAACACCCATGACTATTTCGGAAGTTAGATATTTTATAGGATTAGTTGGTTACTATAGAAGATTTATAGTAGGTTTCTCTAAGATTGTTCATCCCATCACTTCTTTGCAAAAGAAGGGAATTACATTTGAATGGACATATAAGTGTGAAAATAACTTTAATTTGTTGAAAGTATTACTTACTAGCGCATATGTTTTAGAGATTGCCGACCCAAATGAAAGTTTTGTGGTATGTATAGATGCATGCAAGGAAGGACTTTGTGGATTCCTTACTCAAAATGCACATGTCATTGGTTATGAGTCCAGAAAGATTAAAGAAGATTAGAGGAACTATGCCACACATGACTTGGAACTTCTTGCCATTGTTCACGCTTTAAATATGTGGAGGAATTATCTCATGGGGAAGAGGTTTGAATTACGAACAGACCATAGTGGTCTGAAATATCTTTTTGAACAACCAAATTTAAATGGCAAGCACATGAGATGGATGGAATTTTTAAATTAATATGATTTTAACATCAAGCATATCAAAGGAAAAATAAATAAATTTGTTTATGAACATGGTATAAGAGTACATCTCATTCATTCTACAATTGTTAGTATACATCAGTCATATTTAAAGAGAATAATTTTAGATGTTGTTGTTACGGATCAACATTACCTACAGGTGAAAGAATGATTACAACAAGAAAATGTACAACAAAAAATTAAAGAATATGAGATGCATGAAGATGGATTACTTATGCATAAAAATATAATTTGTGTTCCTAGTTTCAAAGAACTTAGGAATTTTGTATTAAAAGAAATGCATAATGTTCCATGTGTCGGACATCCTAGTTACCAAAAAAAAATTGCAACAGTAAGAAGCCAATTCTTTTGGCCAGGAATGAAAAGAGATGTTGTTGATTACATTACCATATGTATGGAATGTCAAGGAGTGAAGGCTGGGAATAGGCACCCAATAGGTTTTATACAACCATTACCAATTCCAGAGAAGAAATGGTAAGTGATAACCATTGATTTTATAACTAAATTTCCCAGGACAACAAGAGAACACAATTCAGTCATGGTATTGGTTGATGAATTGACAACGAAAAGTCATATTTTTCCTGTAACAATGACTCATACATCGGCTAATATTTCATAAATTTGCATGAGGGAGATTGCTAGGTTGCATGGGATACCTAAGGAAATTGTCTCAAATAGAGACACAAATTTTACTTCAAATTTATGCAGGGGATGGTTTAAAGGATTTGGTACAAATATGAACTTTAGTACAACATACCATCCATAGTCAGATGGGAAAACAGAAAGAGTCAACCAAGTAATTGAAGACATGTTGAGAATGTATGTGATAGATACGCCATCTAAGTGGGAAGATAACTTGCACTTGGTTGATCTTGCCTATAATAATGGGTCTTAAGATTCATTGAAAATGATCCCATTTGAATCTTTGTATGGTAGGAAATGAAATAATTTACTGAGTTGGGACAACCCAATAGATAGAGTGGTACTTGGGCCAGAATTGTTAAAGGATATGGAAGACCAGATGGCTAGAATTAAGCATAATTTAAAGGCAGCTCAAGATAGACAAAAAATTATATAGATAAGAACATAACAACTAGATAATTTAAAGTGGGGGATCATGTTCTTTTAAAACTGAAGCCAAAGAAGAGATCTTTGAAGTTGGGTATTTGTACAAAGCTAGTAGCCAGATTGTTTGGTCCATTTAAGTTGGAAATAATAGATCCATTTGCATACATGCTTTCATTACCTGCTTCCATGAATGTGCATAATGTATTTCGTGTCTCTTTGCTAAAAATATATGTACATTATTCAAACCATGGTATTGATTGTCATCTGATTCAGGTAAGGACAAAGGAAGGATTTCAGGTCCAGCCAATGTGAATATTGGACAAAAGGGTCAAAGTGGTTTGGAATCGAGTTATAGAGCTAGTAAAAGTCTTGTGGATCTTCTACGGTCCTGAATATGCTACTTGCAAGCATTAGTATTCCATGTAGGAAGATTACCCACAACGTTTTGAATAAATTTTGAAATTTTGATTTTATTTTGTATATGCATTGATAGTGCCAAAATAAGGGGAAGGGAAATGTAATACCCTGGTTTCCAGTACCATATTAAATAATGTATTTTGTTAATGAAAGACCAGAGTGCCCAAACAATTAAAACATGACAATGTGCCTAGGAAATGTAATGTTTTGATCAATATTAATAATAAATACATCACTAAATTCTAGACAAAAAGGGACAAGAGTTATACAAGGCTATGATTCCAAAAGAGAGGGGGATTGAGGGGCTAAGTATTTATTTAATACTTTATTTACGAAATTTTCTTTTAATGGAGAATAAAAGCTACATGAGATCCTTGGAGGGGAAGGTCATTTGGTTCCTTAATTCCAAGAAATACATAAACCCATCTTTGGTCTGCTATTTTGGGGGGGTTCTTTTTCACTCTCTTACTCACTCATTTTTCATTGTTCACATATTTAATCATGTTCTCTCTCCACTTGTTATTTCACCCTCATTCTTTCACCCCCTCATATTTCCTCATTCATGTTTTGTCTTGGGAAAGGAAAACAAATTTTTGGAGAGGAGCCATGGTTTTGTTGGCTGTAAAGACTTGTGGTGTACTCCAGCCATGAATTGATGTCTAGATGTCTGAGATGATTTTGTATGTGTTTCATTTTGCTGACAACTACAAATCCTGAGAGTCCTAGAATGGAGATTGTTGACCAGATGCATTGTAGCCCTGGAAGGAGATGGTCAACTTGAGGGATTGCGTGGTAGAGAAGGGTGTCCATTCTCTTGGGTTGTGGAGGCTGGGTCGAAGAGAGTTGGTGTAATTTGGATTTCTATGGGTGCTGGAAATCCTATGAGAGATTTAGTGTTGACTAGTTTGGCAAGCCGAGTGACACTCTTGAACCGTCCTTTTGGATTCATAGCCTTGGATCAGGGGTGACATTTCTCTTGAGACTTGTAAAAACAATTTCTATGGTTGGGTGGAACGTCCTTAGTCTACAACCAGTTGGTGATTCGTTTCATGAAAGATAAGTGCTCTTTGTCATAGTTTTATTTAGCTGTGTATTTATTTATCTATGAAACTCATATCTATAATATGAATTCTTGTTGGTTATTGTTTTTCATGACATATGTCTCATTTATTTATGTTGTAGCATGCATCTTTATCTTTTCATGTGAATATTTCATGCCTCTTAATTAATTATAAATTTATTTGAATTTGAGATAAGTTCAGAAGTGATTTTTTGGTAGCATGCCCAACCTATGGGTGGTTGGGTATGTTTCCATTGTAGTAGTGTATCCTGGCATGGGGGTGGCTGGCTTCGTTACACTTTTCAACAAAGGATATAAACTCTTTCAAATTTTCAAAGACAAGAATTTTATTCTTTAGAAAATAGAGTACCCATGTAAAACAATATATATCATTAATGAAAGTCAAGATATACCTTGCAACTACCAATAAAGGTAAACTCATGCAACAAACATCATTATGAACCAAATCTAGGAGGTTCTATGCTTTCCATGCTTTTCTAGACTCAAAGGGTTCCCGATGATGCTTTCCAAGAACAAAGCCTTTATAGATCCTTAAGTGGGAAACACTTTAGGTACACCAACAACCATTTTATGAGTTGCTAGTTCCTGCAGACTTCCAAAATTTAGATGCGAGAGTCGTTCATTCCAAGTTTGACTTCACTCATCAATGTTAGGAAAAAAAATAAAAAATTCCTTTTTGGTCGAGTGATGTCACATAATTTATACAAACTACCCTTCAGGTTGAGAAACCCTCTAGCGAGAATTGACTAACTTGTCTTCAAATTGACAAAAATGAACCGATTTGCCCAAAATTCTACATTATTAACTATCGATGTTAACTACAAAACAAACAACAGATTGACATTGAGGTTTGGCACATGATAAACGTAAAACAATCTCTCATGTTGACAGAAACTTCACCCTGACCAACAATATCGAGAGAAAAATCATGAACAACATAAATCTTACTTTCCTTGGTGTCATTCAAGGACATGACCAATGAAGAATATTTAATCATGTTATCTCTACACTCAAAGTCAAATACACATTTTTTATACACAAAATCTTATAGAGAGGTATGAGAAGTTCTAACTTGCAAGGATACCATTGATTCGGTGAAAAACAAACATGTCTCCTCCAAGGCATTTGACCTTCTTCTCTAAATCTCTCTTCTTATAGAAGACCTTCTCTAAATCTCTCTTCTTATAGAAGACCTTCTCCAGATGTCTATCCTTTCTATAGTATTGACACATCTTCTTCTTTATAATTTAACTGGGTGTACATATTTTCCTTTTAGGTTTCCAGTCATTGAATCCATGCCTCAATTTAGGTGTATCAAACCATCCTTGTTCTCTTTCATTCAACTTTCTCTTTATCTTGAGGAAGTGGGATTTATTTTTACCACCAAACTACCATCTTCAAGAAATTTATGTTGATTAGTAGTTAAAAGACCAAATAAATATTCAAAGGCATAATCCATAGCATATTCCTTATGCTCCTGCTAGTTGGTGTGGAAATTTGAAATGAACACATGGTAGATAGTCAACTATTCTGTCAAAAGAATGAGGTTCAAAAGAGTTGAACACTTTCTCTAAATATATGATGTTTCTTTCGTTGACTTTATTGAAAAACGACATCACCTTATTCCATACCTGGTGAGGGTAGTTGATTCCAATGATGTGGAAATGAATCTCCCATGAAATATAGGTCATGATGAAGCCCAAAAGCTCATCCTTTTTTCCATCAAAGCAAACTTTTCACGGTTATCTGAATCTAGAATCACAGTCTTCATATACTGCAATGGTCCTTTACTTTTTAGTAGGTTTTCCATGTGCTCATACTCTATAAATCAGTTTAGTTGATAAACATACGACGAAGGTAACTTTTTCAACCAATTTTGAGGCTCGAAACTAGCCTTTCGGACTTGGAGAGGGATCTCTGAGGAGACTATGTCTCTGCGTGGGATATGGCTTTTAAGGAAGTGGCTAGATTTAACACCTCTGATATAATGGGTCCTGGTATATTAGCACAAGAAGATAAGACTTTCGGATATGGAGTCGATTCAAGAAAACAACGAAAACAAATGACTCGGTGACTGAACTTTGAGAGGATAAAGGGTAAGAAAGAAACATTCTTCAGTGAAAAATAGTAATGTGTGGTGGATAGAAATTATAGGAAGCAACTCGAAGCACCACTGCGGGTGAATTCAGAGTTAGCTTTTAGAGGAAAACGTTTTGTCTAAGTGGCGCAAACAAGGGACGTTGCACAACGAATCCACAGGTTTGAAAATTTGTTCCGAAGAAGAAAGAAAAAGATATGGAAAAAGATAACAGGAAGAATATATGCAAGAAAGGGAAAAGAATGTATCCAACTACTACAATTAGAATATTTTCATCAAAGTTATAGGACTTTTGCATTAAGTTTCGGTCAAACTCAAATTACATACAATAGCTATTGTCGATACCAATTTTTCCAACCAACGTTTTTTACATGAAAATTATCCCCATATATAGAAAATTGATTTCCCCTTGGCTGATAGGGTCGAATTACTCCCTCCTAGAATCATGGATCCATTTTCTTTGAAAGAGAAGAATAACTTCAATGGATTCACTAAAAATAGAAAACCTGACTTTGCCAAATCATAATCATAACTGAAATATTATTTACAATCATTGATCATGATCAAAATTAGACCATATGGTTGTGATGAACCACCATTTTCACTTCTATACACTCTTTCGCCCTTCCACAACAAGTCTGCTACGCAACAATAACCTACAACAAAAAACACAGTGAATTACGCAACGAACTGGGAAAATAGGCGTTAAAGATGACATGATATCTCACTAATTAAACACTATTCTTGAAAAATGAGAGACATTTTGTATTTAGGACTGTTATAAATACAAACCTCTCTCGGTTTTTCGAAATTCATCTCCATATGGTCGGAATACCCGTCACAAAAACATGTCCCGGACAGGAAATCATGAAAATTGAAAAATGGGGCTCAAATATTCCTTCTAATCTCCCAAAATATGATCTTTTTTTTTAAATATGAGAGAGTTTTTTATTATTTGGTTTGTACTCAAAAAGCACCTCTCGGGGATTTTCAAAATTCCTCTCCAGGCGGGCAGAAAATGATCTTGAAGTTGACCACTAAACCAGTCATTTGCGCAGCGCGACCTGTAGCCTATGCGCAAGAAAATCCACTGCGCAATGACATCCTATGCGTGATAACAACCTATGTGCAATATAATACATTGCGCAAAAACATCCTATGCACAAAAACACCCACTGCATGACGAAATCCACTGCCCGATGAAATCCATTATGGGACAACATTCTATGCATGATGAAATACACTGCACAATGAAATCCTTTACATGGTGAAATCCACTGCTCCAAGTGTATAAAATTTCATAGTGCTCAATTGTAAATGGAAATGGAACAAATAAATGATAATATTCTTTTTTAAGCTAACCCTTAGAGATGTCAGATGATGTCAGGCATCAAAAAAATGTGGGTGCTAACAGGCATGACTTTGCAAATTGTTGACAAACCTATAAACTTAGCTATGAAAATCATGGTGGTAACAATTGGATCCAACAGGGATGCTATCCTCCTTGTGAGGTAGAAAAGAACAGTAGACGAGGTGCCTATCCATTGGGATGCTCCCAAACTCAACTTTCCAACTATAACTTGTAACCTGCATCCACTGAAAACCCAAAAGTGTATATGCTCCAAACTGAAATCTGAAACTAAGATGAAAATGAAAACCGCAGATTGCTAAAATAAATGCTCATAGTACCGAGATTATTCACACTCCTACATATCCTAACCACTGAAAAACATGTCAATCAAGTGAAATCAAAATGCCAATGCAACCATACAAGAACTTTATACACTTTTTTCTTTCTTTGCACATGCTTGCTCTAAAGCCTGTTCACTGATAACTCATTTAAAAATTTATCTAAAATTCAAATATCAAAAAATCAAAAATATTGAGATTGTTTTCCGCCTCCAACAAAACTACAAATGGATCCTCAAAAGCATACATAAAACAAAAAACATGTTTCACCCTTCCACTCCATCCTTGTTTTCATGTAATTCAACTTGTTGATCACCATAAAGAGGATGAAAAATATGCTAAGACTATTGGAAGTAACAATCTTCTGACTCTGAGCATAGTGTTGGATGAAATGAATCCCCTGGTTGCAATCCATCCATATCTAACACTGACATTGATTGACCATCATATTTATTTCCAAGCTTATAGTTGATCACAGACTACAAATCTGAACTAAGATACCCTTCCATGTAATCATCAACAGGGTCATTAAAGGTATGAGAAGGTTGTCGGTATTCCTCAATGACAAGAATTTGTTCATGTAAAACAGTGTCACTGTGAATGCAGTCAGACTTCTCTGCTTCCACTATTATCTCATGATTTACTAAGGAAGAAAAACATAATGGAAGATGATTTTTATTTTCATGTCCACCACTTTCTTCATATTCAACATCATTCCTAGAGGATCTCTGATTTGAAGCATTATACACATTTTTCTTCATCAATTTGAAAGAAGTGAAACATAATGGAAAGGTTCTTTCACCTGATTCAAAACCTTCTTCATTTTCTTCACTACTGTCATATGAACATTTTTCAATTTCTTTGTATTACTGAACATACTCATTTTTAGATTCATCGAAACCAATGGATGAAAACTGATAAAACCTTCCATATAACAAGCAACGGGGGCATTAAACACATGAGAAGATTGCTACTATTTCTTCTCAATTTGTTCCCATGAATCAGTGTGATTTTTCATCAACAAACATTCCTCTGCCTCAATGATGATCTTTAAATTTTCTTTCAACAATTTAAATGAAGAAAATCATAAAGGTAAAGAGTTTCCTTCAACTGATTCAATACTTTCTTCATATTCTTCTTTGTAACTGTGATATGTAGGCTAATTGCTCTCATTACAGTACTGAAAATGAACATTTTATGATAGAGAACATGAAGTTGGTTGTTCTAGGAATTAAACATCATAATCATCATCATATTCATCATATAAATACAAATTAGAAACATCTACAATGTCATCTAACAAGAAAAAGATTGGGACATCAACCTTCTCTTCAACAAGCTGATTTACAAATTCATTTTCTTGACTATCTACACATGAATACATAAAACAATCAACCTTGTGCTTATCATGGGATAGATCAGAAGCTAAATTAGAACCTTCTGTTTCAATAAGTGGAATATAATACTTTGAAAAGTCATAATCATTTAAAGCTTCAAGAGGACATATGATATTATTAACCCTCCTCTCAAGATTCAAATCAATTGTTCTTTGTTCATATTCATTGTCATGTTCTTTCGCTTCCAACTCCTCATTTCAAATCCGTTTACATGCTTGAATATTGTCTTCAACTTCCTGAGAATTGTTGAACATCTGTTGCAAAGAAATAGACTTCCTCTCCATCAAAAGAAAAGATAAGTCTGATTGAAAGGTTGTTACATAATGGAGCATGGAAGCAACTTATGGAGGTTGGACTTCTTTAGAAATTTTATAATAAATACAACATCCTACTAAAATTTGAGATGGTTTCATCTTTCATTCTTCTCATGGCATAAAACTATGAAAGGAGTAGATCCCATGAATTTCTCTCACCCCAAAACCTACATAAAGTTTCCCTCAATTGATCCCACGAGCTAATCGACTGAGGCTGCAAATGTATGAACCATGCTTTGGATTATCTGTAACAACCAAATATTTCTAAACATCATTTACTTCCATAAGCAATTTACATCATGAACTGAGATAATAAATTCATAACATAACAACAATATTTATAATAGCAACTTCAGTAACTTAAATTTATCAATGAATAATGATTTCATGGCAGAATGAAATAAACACATA
>JZKD02S1343303.1:1281-11665 GCA_000966675.3 Picea glauca
TAATATAGCCCCCCCCTTCCACCCTCGTGGGAGGGGGGGTCTTTATTATAAGAAATTATAATAAAGGGTGGGAGGGGGCGGCTTTATTAGAAGAAATTATAATATAATATCTTCTAATAAATCTTTCCCCTCCCACCCTCTTTATGGGGGGGATTTATTAGAAGAAATTATATTATAATTTATTCTAATAAAGCCCACTCCTCCCACCCTCTTTAATTTCTTCTAATAAATCCCCCCGCTTCCACCCTCTAGGAGGTTTTATTAGAAGAAATTATAATATAATTTCTTCTAATAAAGCCACTCCCTCCCACCCTCGGTGCTTTATTAGAAGAAATTGTATTATAATTTCTTATAATAAAGCCTCCCCCTCCCACCCTAATATAATTTCTTCTAATAAAGTGTTTTCCCTCCCACCCTCTTTAATTTATTCTAATAAATCCTCCCCCTCCCACCCTCTAGGTGGCTTTATTAGAAGAAATTATATTATAATTTTTTCTAATAAAGCCCTATAATTTCTTCTAATAAAGCCTCCCCCTCGCACCCTCTAAATCCCCCCCTCCCACCCTCTATAGAGGGTGGGAGGGGGGAGCTTTATAAACTTGTTAATATACATTGACATTATATTATTATGATATAATGTACTCTCTATTATATTATTATAGGTTATATACACTTGTTAATATACATTATTTTGGGGATTTTTTAACAATGCAGGGATTAGCTATTTAACAATGATTCCCTTATTTTAAATTCTAACAGTTATACTTATACACCAAACAAATACATATAAACGCATTAACACATAAAAGATAAAGAAATGAGAAATGCACATTGAATAGAAAACAGTCTGTGAAAGATGAAAAACACGGTAGACTTTAATTTGCATTATGACGAACATTCACTTCAACAATCAATCAAGTTAATATGGATATATATTTTCACTTTAATTTGAATTATGACGAACGTTCACTTCAACAATCAATCAAGTTAATATGGATATATATTTAGACTTAAATCAAGTTAAGTTTTTATTCATATTTTTTTAAATTATATATATATATATATATATATATATATTCTTAAAAGTCATTGCATACATTAATGGGTATTATTTGAAGAAAAAGATAACAAAAGGATTGTTCTATTATGTATTAACCAATTGTTTTCTAGAGAATAGTTAGTCATATCAATCTTAACATATTTTGAAAATATTTATTATGAAATGTATTAATTTAATATTTTTTAATCTTGAATTGATATAAGCTTGATTTTGAATTGTTATTAGTTCAATGCATGAGATATTGAAATAAATTGAATTAAAGTGAAATAAGTTAAGCAAATAACACACAATTCACATAAGAAACACAAGATGTATTAACAAAAAACTCAATACAAAAAAATCCAATTATATGGTGAGGCTTATACTTTTCTTGTTATTTATAAAATGTAAGTATGAATAAATTGTAGAGTTCACTGAACGATATGGTATAAATCGTTAGAGTTAGCTAAACAATCTTTCCTAAATTACTACTACGAGATCTTCTACTTACTATATTATGCTTCAGTATCCCACTCCTAGATCCTCTCCTCAACTATGTCAACAATGAACAATACAATAAGAATGGAACACCTACTATCCATAGCAGTACCATGTTTAACATACCATGATAGCGATTAAAGATTAGGGTTATGGTTTTGGCATGCCTTATCTCCCAATTAATGTTAGGTCTTTGGACCCTCTGAAATTTTCTTGAAAGTACACCATGATGTATCTCAATATGGGTTAACTTGGCATCCAATCATTATCATGGTGGTTGCAAGGTATTCTCCTAGAAGAGCACGGAGACCCTCACCCAAGTCCTCAAGGATAGAAAATTTGGGGTTTCTCTGGCACTGAAAAGCCGCATCGGTTGGAAAAGTGGGTTCCTTGGGAGCGCGAACATGCGAAGGGGATTTCCCAAGCATGAAGCCACCAAGAGAAGGGGCACACAAAAGAAGTTGGGGCACGTCGACATGAGGAGTGTACCAAGGATGGGGCACATCATTCCAAAGGGACACGAAGTTTGAAGAGCACACAGGTTCATTTGGGAACATGGGTCCGCAATGAGGCACCATGGTTCGTTTGGGTGTGTTGGTCTGAGAAGCGACACGACGCACCAAAAATATGTGATGATTCATGGAGGTGATGCTTGTAATCCTTCTAAAACAATAAGGAACACAACCAAGAAGGAACAACAAGGAGAGAAAGATCAGAGTCAAGGTTCTGCAATTGACTTGGACGAAGAGGGGAGAGCTCCCTCAAGGAGCCAAGTCACTCCATATGGGAGTAATTGTGTTTCCGTGGGGTGATTCTATGGACAGAGGTGGGGTGACCTTCTTTGGGTTGAGTTTGGTGAAGGATTGTAGCAGGTCTAGGTGAGGCATGTTGTGAGATAAAACTGTAGTTCTAAGTGAAGTTTTATGATAGATAAGAGATCGTGAGTCTGAGGTGGATGCATGTTTGTGGTGGACCATAGGAGTTGAAAAAGTTCTTCTGGTGAACGAGTCTTGGTGTAACGAATCTGTGTATGAGTGTCTTGGTGAGGTGAGACAAGTCATTTGACTCTGCCCAATTTGTAAATTGAGTTTGCATTGCTCATATTGTAATTGCGTCATAATAATAATACTTAGTCGGGTGTTAGGCACATTTTGTGTTGTCCACACTATATTAGTGTGTCTCTTGTTTTTTTCACAAGTGTTCTCTTCATTTCATGGATGTATGCTTAAATGACCAAGTGTTAAGATTGTTAATACTAGAGAGTTGCACTAGAGTAGGAGTTTGACTTTCCCGTAGCCTAGAACAGAGTATGGGTATGCTCTAGGTGAAGATGCATAGTCTAAATAAAGTATCCTTGGTGTTGCTAAGAATCTAAGTGAGAAACATCGCAGTGTTGCATACCCTCAAAAGGTGCACGATCACAAGATTTAGGCAAACATCCTATGGGAATGTGAAAGATGGTATCAAATATTGTTCATTGCAAATTTTTAAGAAGGGTTTTTTAGATCTTCACTACTATCTCAATGATAGATGGTATGAGAGTTTGAGGGATATTATAGTACTATGGTGGTGGATGTGGTGATAAAGCACAAAAAGAAGGTTATTTTTTGCGTAGACAATTTAGTGGGAATGTTTGCAAATGTAGTGAACAGTTCATCGGAGCAAACTAGTTAATCGCAAAGACTTTGCATCCAACTTATGACAGAGGTTCTGGTTGATGATACAATGAAAGGTTGATATGGGTTCAAACCTTGTATATACCAAGGGAATTTTTTTTGGTGAAACGAAGTACTTTGACATGTTGGGTGATCACATAACTCATTGCAGAACTTGTCACAGAGTTGATCGTAGAGGAAGTTTGGGCATAGACTTGGTGAAGGTTCGATAAAGTAGAATGGAATTTCAAAAATATAATATAGGCACATACTTGGTTGGATTGATATGCGATGGAAGTAAGAACCATACCTTATTGAACACCTTGAAAAGACCAAGCACAGAGTTTGTGGGATGAATCGAGCACTTGGACAAGGAAGACAAACATAGGACTTGTCGTAGATATAACCACAAAAGTGATTGCATAAGGTGATCACATAACTGATAGATAAGGGGAGCAGTTCTGGGTTTTATCAAGTGTAAGAAATTGGGTGACTGAGATGACTTGAGGTGAACTAGAGTAGTTTCACAGTAAGGTAGTTGGTTGGGCACATTTTCATCATGACATCTTTGTGTTGTGAATCACCAAGAATAATAGTTGAGTTGAGCTGAGTTGTTGGACGATTCGATCTATTACAACCTTCATATGGGGTAACTATTCACAAAGTTACACAAGTTAGTTAACAACAATATGACTTGGTAGTTGGGCAATGTGTGCATGGTGACTTGAAGAGGAAGTAGTCAAGGTGAGTAGATGGAAGGACATTGGAGATGAGTTCTACCAATTGCATGAGAAGTTTGGTACTTAGACAGATTTCAAAAGTGGACAAATGGACTCAGCCTTCTATCGTAGCGAAGGTGCTATGTAGGTTTGTGTAGATGCAGACAATGATTGAAGGGAGTTCATGCAAAGAATAAATGGTTTGGCAAAGTGATGTTCCAGGACAACAAACTTGAACCATGGGTGAAACCAAGTATGTCATTGAAAGGTATGGTTGTTTTTGAGTTCTTACATTTTCTAAGTGTTGTAGTGAGTTATTTGAATGGAAGTCGAATGACTTGGTGGTTCAAGTCTAATACATTTTCGTGGTGAAAATTGACAAACCTGAGGGTGACTCAAGTAATGCAAATTCAAAGTACTCATTTAGCAGTTGGGATGCCTTGACTTGGGAGAATGTGTGGAGAGCCTAGGGTGACTTTCTTGGATGAGTATAGTGGGGGAATTAGGAACATTTTGATGTAGACGTGGAGGTGGATTGATGAATATGCTTAACTCTTTGATGAGGCACATTGGATAGGTCGTGATGTTGAAGTAGGCAGTGAGGTCTCGATGTGCCGAGTTTGAGAGGATGGATGAGGTACCTTAGTGTGTTGGATCCTTAGGCATATTTTTTCGGTCATGTGATGACTTGATAGTCATGATGACAATGCCAAATTTTGAATGCTTGTAGGAGGTGCAAGGCAGTTTCGTTATAGGTGATTGATGGAGTCAACAAAGAAGGAGACCAAAAATTGTTGGCAATTGACCTGAATTGACATAATGTAGACCAAGTGAGTTGAGTAGTGTTTTCTATACTTCGGTGTGGGACATTGAATGAGGCATATCTCACCTTGGTGACATACTAATGATTGCGTGATGACTTATAAATCTTGGTGGGATCATTGGTTGAGGTTGGTAGAAGTATTGGTTCAAACATGCTTGAGGCATGGAAGTTCTTTGAGGTGACTCATCCTACTTGGAGAAATTTGGATAGTTCATTGGTACATTTCGAGCAGTGTATGTGTATTGGCCATAATCATTGCAGATGTTGAGTTGCAGAGAGGTGACCTGATGAAAGGAGGTGAGTTGAGGACTTTCTTTGGTTAGGAGGATTGTGTGAACATGAGGATTGTAGCATGAAGCGATTACTTGGACATGGGCATTTATCCTCTCTTGGGAATCATGGTTTAGGGTCAAGCCTAACCATTTCAAGGCAAAGAGAGGTAGATGCAACAACATGGCCGGGTGATGAAGTAGTGGGGCAAAGTTAGTCTGGACGTGCTGTCTTAGTTCAAATGGGATGTTTCTTATCCAAATATGTAGATGAAGATGGGGGTACTTAGACCAAGGAATCTAGACTTGTGGACTTGATCTCATTTTGAGTCACAACAAAAGAGTTGGTTGGACATCTAAGTGCACAGTGATTTTCCTTGACTCTTTGTAGAATTGGATGTGAGGTGGAATGTGTTTAGAATATTGGCTTGCTGTACCATGAGGTGGAAATAGAAGTCAAGTTGTCACATATGACTTTGTTTTGGGGTGAATTAAAAGTGCACAGAGGTGAGGGGTCACCTTTCCTTGGTATAAGGTTGTTTTGCAGATGGATTGAATTGTGGAAGGAAGTGACAAAGATTTGGGCATGTTGTGCATTCTCAAGGAATGAATGTGATAGTTCAACACATGGAGAGTTGGTGCAGGAGATCATTACTAAGAGGTCAAAGTACATACACATCAATAGGTTCAAAGTGTAGCACTTATACATTGTGGAGGATATTGTTGAGGATCTCCTTGATGAATATTGGACAATGGCAGGAGAAGTGAGGCAAGGGAGAACACTTGCCTTACTCTTTGGAGTTAGATGGAGTGAAAAATATGCAAACATAAAAGACTAAGTTCGTGAATGGAGATGCACATTTCAATAATTGGGCATGATGGTTGGATTGATCACCCAAAAAGTGCAGGACTTCAGGCTAGCATTGTAAAGAGACATGACAGAGTTGGTTGAAGTATGGGAACAACAAAAAGATCACAAGAGTTCAACACTTAGACATATTTTAAGTTTTGATTGAGGTTGTAGCAACAATTGAGGCAACAACAACAACAACAACAAAACGAAGAGTGATCATCGCAGTGAGACAATGGCAGCTTGGGAATTGTGGACAATGTTGTGGAAGAGAAATATTTTGAATGTAGCAGAAAAATCGATCGCAGACATGGGTAGAGGGCAGTGTGGATGGTTGCACATGTTGTAGATGATTGCAGTGAGAGTTGAAAAATTGGGGTTTCCACTTCGCAAGAAAACTTGGGATTTCCACTTTTACATAAATTTGGATTTTTTAGTTGACACGAAATTTGGGGTTTCCAAATAACTTTGTTACAATGGGGGCACGAATTCAAGTGGGGAATTGGAGATCACAAATTTTGTGGATGTTGTCAGGGATAGAAATGACTTGAGGTGGGGGCGGTTTAAGTTCTTTGGTTTGAACAGCATGGAGACCCTAGCCCAAGTCCTCAAGGAGATAAAATTTGGCATTCCTCTGGCACCCGAGACTCACACTAGTTGGGAAAGGGGGTGCCTTGGGCATGCAAGCACGTCAATGAACTTTCCCAAGCATGACAAGACTAAGAGAAGGGATGCACCAAAGAGGTTTGGGTGCGTCGACATGAGGAGTGCACCAAGGATGGGTTGCATCGGTCCTAAGGCACACAAAGGTTGAAGAGCACACAGGTTCGTTTGGGCACATGGGTCCACGAAGGAGAGTTTCATTTGGGTGGGTTGGTCCATGAAGGGGCATGCCACACCTAAAGGACATGACAATTTACGAAGGTGACTTTTAGAGTCCTTATAAAAGAATAAGGCAGGCAACCAAGAGGGAACAAGAAGGCGAGAAACATCAGAGTCAAGGTTTTGAGGTAGAATTAGATGAAGAGAGGGGACCTCCCTTAAGGATCCAAGTCACTCCACATTGGAGGAATTGTGATTCCTTGTGGTGATTCTATAGAAAGAGTTGGGGCAACATTATTTGGGCTCAATTTGGGGAAGTCTTGTCGCAGGTGTAGGTGAGGCATGGTGTGAGACAAAAGCACAGTTATGTGTGATGTCTTGTTATAGAAAAGAGACGATGAGTCTAAGGTAGATGCATGTTTGGGGTGCACCATAAGAGTTGAAAAATTTGTTACGATGGACAAGTATTGGTGTGACGAATCTGTGTATGAGTGTCTTGGTGAGGTGAGACAAGTTGTGCGACTCTGCCCAAGTTTTAAATCGATTCAGTAGTGCTCATACTGTAATTTTTTTGCAAAAATAAGACTTAGTCGGGTGTTAGTCAAGTTTTGTGTGACCCGCACTATATCTGTGTGTCTCTTCTTTGTTTCGCAAATGTTATGTTTGTTTCATGGATGTATGCTTAAATGACTAATTGTTAAGGCTGTTAACAATTTGTCTAAGTATACAAGAGAGTTGCACTAGAGTAGGATTGTGACTCGTCCTTAGCCTATAACAAAGTATAGGTATGCTATAGGTGAAGAGGTATAGTCTAGACAAAATATCCTTAGTGTTGTCAATCAACCAAATAAGAAACGCCCCAGTGACATACGCCCTCAAGAAGTACACTATCCCAAGATCATCCTCACACTCTTGAAAAACTCACAAAGTGTAAAACAACTTTGAAAAAATCTTTACTATATTACCAAAATTTTAACTCCCTTGAACTCTCAAACAAATTATAGAAGATGTTCAACCGGGAATAATCAAAAGTCAACCTATCCACAAATTCTAAAAAATGTTCCACCCCGAATAATCAAAACTCAACCTACACATAAAATGAGCTTTACAAACTAATAACTTCCCTTCTAAATCAATAAACATATAAATTTTAATTTCTTCATACTCACGACTTCGAAAATGACATGTGCGGAAGCAAAATCATCGTATCTATCACAACAAAACAATGTTATTCTAGTTTTCACACAACAAAGAACGTACGGAAAATTATATTTTGTAATCGAGCATTGATTATCACAATAATTGCAAGAAGAATGAAATGGGAGGCGCGTGTATTCCGAAATAAACTGGGAGCAACGTGTCGATTTAATTGGTGTGGATGGATCATCCAACCGATCTCCAGCGTTTTTTGGGTTTTTCTTAAGTGTGTAGTTTTTTTTGTCTCCCAACGTTTCTCAACTGCGAATGCTGATCAGTAGGTTTCGTATGCTGATCAGTCTATGATGAGTAGGTGAGTAATCGTTGGAGATTCCATTCTGGGATAAGGATTTCACAATCATTCAACGAGAAAAGGATGAGTAGGTCAGGAATGGTTGGAGTTTATTTTATCGCCGTACGTTTCTGAATTGCGAATGCTGATCAGTAGGTTTCGTATACTGAACGTGTATGAGTACGCGAGAAAGGGTTGGAGATTCCATTCTGTGATAAGGATTTCACAATCATTCGACGAGAAAAGGAAGAAAAGGAGAAGTTTTCGTCTCTGAAATCAAAGAATCTTAGATGTTGATGGTTTAATATGTTCATTATTCGTAATTTCAACTGCACGGAAATTAGTGTTAGGGTTGTTGAAAACATGTCAACGATTTTTCCATAGGGTTACATACATTTATATATTTAGTTATATTAGGAATTGGTTATATTAGGAATGTTCATGCATGTATTATTTTGTTAACATATTGTGTAATTGGTGAATCTAATTATAATCAGTTAATTTAAGTGTTAGAAAGATGCTATATATACTAGCATATTCATAGAGGTGAGAGTGTAATATGTGTAAAGTGTGTGAGCAAGATACAATACTGTGGAGTACAGTGTGTCTGTGAGGAGAGGATGGTAGTTTGCATGTGCTGACTATTGTAATTCTCCCTTAAATAATAAGAATAAGGCTCTGTGATTTTTTCCATGCATTAAATTTCCACATAAATCATTATATCAATTGTGTAATTACTATTATATTGTGTTTGGTTTGATGTTCTCAGATTAATACTTTATTTATACTGTGTTTTACTTCGGCTGCCTAACAAGAATGTCACAAACAACAATGAAATTCAATTTCCATTTTAGGATATCCGGAGCCGTAAGGATTTTGTAAATTGCTACCGAAATACACGTAGTCATGTTAAACATCACAAATTCTCGTCAAAAAATGAAGGGAGAGCAGATACAGTAAGAGAGAAACTCATTTCAGTGGCAGATCTGTGGATCTACTTACCCAAGTTAACCGCCCTTGACTTTTTGTTGGGGCGGGCGTGGCGTCAAAAGTTCATTTAGCCCGGTTTACTCAATTGCGTATGCTCACTGTAATGAGTGTGGCCTAGGTGTTGTTGGATATTGTCAAGCGTATCTTCATCCATAACAAACAAAATAATATACACCCGGCCAATAATTTCAACCTTGAGTGTGGCAGAGGTGTTGTTGCATATTGTCAAGCGTGTCTCTGCATCCATAACAAACAAAATAATATACACCGGACCAATAATTTCAACCTTCGGGCAAGATGCATTTGTAACGACGCCTACTTTTTTCCAAGATGAGATAGCTGTGGACGAAGGCGGTAATAAAGTGTAGTCTAAACATTTTATTTTTTCGTTGTTTTGGGATATTTTTTTTGTTTGATTTTATTTGAAATTTGATTAAAAATAGTTGGATCTTTAGATTTAGATTTGAGTGATTAATTTTATATAATAAAAATGTAGCAGAAATTTTTGAACATGCTAAATCTATTTATATATTAAAAATACAATTTAAACAATAGAAAATAGAGATGTTGTCCAAATTTACATCACCAAAAATTAATACAAAAATTAATACTCTTGACAAATCTCTCTCAACGGCTAAATTTTTTGAAAATGAAGTGATTGTGGACCAAAATACAAATTTAATACTCTTCGCGAATTTCAAGTCGGGATCTTTTCATTGAAGTTTTTATACATGTTGAACGTGGAAAAAAGCACTGTATGTAAGGACAATCCTTTACGTGCAGACAATCGTTTACTGTCATCCTTATCAATGAAATTTTATACATTTCGAACGTGGAAAAAATCACTCTAGTCTGCATGTATGGATAATCCAATGCTTTACGTACAGAAAATCGTTTACTGTCATCCTTATCATTGAAGTTTTATACAAAGATAACTGTATAGGGACAATCCTTCACGTACAGACAATCGTTTACTCATTTGTTTCGATTACAAAATTCAGCTCACTTTAATTGGTTGCTGTAGAAGCAAAGATTATGACCCCTATATTTGTTAAAACTGTGTGATGGTGATATTTAGTTATAAAGAAGAAAAATGCATCTATACTTTAAAGCGATTTTCTACCAGAGTATTTTTATGAAATGTTTTCAATAAATTCAACATTGACAATAGGATATTTATAGTATGTTTTCAATAAATTCAACATACTATAATGGGATATATGTTATCTC
>JZKD02S1343325.1:298-11664 GCA_000966675.3 Picea glauca
AAAACTCAGAAAAAATACTAAAAAAAAAGAAAAAATACAATAAATTTAAATTTACAAGGTTTTTTAATTTGGGTTTTTTTTATATGTTTTTAATCTTTTTTTGTTTTTTGCTATAATATTTTTTTTTGCCTTTTTTTTAATTAACAAAAAAAAAACCTAAAAAAATAAGAAGGAAAAAAAACCTATAACATGGTTGGATTTTTGTCCCCGCAGGTTTCGATGACTTTTCAACACGAAGTGGCTTAACAACACACTCTGTCATCGACTCTCCTACACCTCGGGGACTTAGTTTTTTAGGTTTTACTTAAATGGTTTTTTTTAATATAAATTTGTTTTTAAAATGTTTTTTTTTTAATTTAATTTAATTTTTGTTTCCTTAGTTTTTTTAAGTTTTTAATTGATCCAAAAAAATGAATTATATTTTTTTGCTAAAGATTTAAAAATAGTGTTATTTAACTACAATTATTTTCTATGTATTGAAGTAAAGGTAAACAAATGTATTAAAAATAATGTTTTCCACTACATTTAAAAAGTATGGAACCATAAATTAATTAAGAACATATAATTATATGAAAATGGTGTACAACATTTTAAACGTTGGATGAAGCATGGAAACATGATTAAAAACACCATTGAACCAAGAAAAAAATAGAAAAGTTTAAAAAAAAAAGTGGAAACATTATGTATCAGAAAATTTAAAATATCAAAAAACCACCTAAAAAAGGAGGGAGTGCTACCGGTAGCACCATTTTTAAAACTGGGTAAAAAATTTGACCCCCCAAAAAATGAGAACTCTATAGAGTTCTCGTTAAGTTGGTAACTATGTTGCATGTTTTCATAGATTTGGATAGTGTGGAAGAACCTACCCTGGAAAAAACATCAAGAGACTGTCAAACCATGCAAATGAAAAGAGGTGTTAAATCCAACAAAAAAGCCCCAACCAAGATTCTAGGGTAAGTTTTTGATAAAAGTGAGTTTGAATTCTGCAATTTTATTGTTAATAAAAGTAAAGTTTGAATTATGCTCTCAAGCCATGTTTTTAATAGTAAATTTATAAGAAAAGAAATGGGTAAAGATATTTATCCATAGACATTGGATTGAGTTCTTTGTACATAAATTTAAGCATTGAACATACTTATCATAAATACAATTAAAGGAATTATAAATAAAAAAATATGCATACAATTCAGGCGATGGATAATCAATCACTTGATGGAAGATGAATAAGGGAGGGAGTAAAAAATTGAGCACCAAAACCCTAGGATTGGGGCTAGGGTTTTTTAACCAAGAGAGACCATAGAGGCATTTGCTTATTCTTTGTTGTTCACCTACTTATTTTCTTTTGTTCATCTCGTGCAACAACATGTGAAAAACACTAACAAACTCCTGAACATGAACAAAAATGATATTATGTTGAACCAAATGAAAAACCGGAGTAGAGTTCATGGGGAGGCAGAGAAAAAGAGAATGGCAAAAGATAGAAGAAAATAGAAGGGTGGAATATAGGAGAAAAAGAGAATGGCATAAGATACGAGAACCAAGATAAAATGAAATGTGAATTAGAAAATTGTATGAATCTATCAAACTTTGGTTAAAATGGTTGGTTTATGTTGGTTTGCATGCATGGACTAATAGAACAATGGAAACATGATTACTAATAGTCCTTGCAGCCTGATGGGAAAGGACTAATAATAGGTGTTGGATGTATGGGATGGTGCGGTTTCTACCTTAGTTCTCCAACAAAACCCTAAATACCATAGGCCCCTCTAGTAAACCAGAAGGCAACACTACGCATAGAGTGCAAAGCACAATCTCACCCGAGATGGCTTATGGGTGATTGCATGACCTAAGTGTCTGTAATCATGGAAGGGATGGAACTCATGGGGATGTTAGGCATATTTATACTTCTTCTACTTCATCACTCATTCTACCACACCATTATTTTGATTTACCATTCCTTTAACCTTTAACATTCATTCTTCATAAAACAACATGTCTAATCTAGTGCGCGGTGTAAAAAAAATCATTCATTTACTTATTCATTCATCATAACTCATATAAAATAAATACATAATATAAAAACACATAGCAACACTATTTTTTATTGTGGTTCAACCCCCTTGGCTACATCCACAAAGATCTTATGTTTCTTATTATTCTTCATCAAAATGTGGCACTGTGCGCATTACATCAAAAGTTGATCATACTCTGTGAGGCTGACCAATGTCGCACCAAGCTCCACAGTTTGTGACCTAACCCTCAATTACACTCCATGATTCTCCAAAACTAACATCGTTTGAGCTTTACAGCTCCAACCAAGAACTAGTAGAGCGACTTAGAATTAAATTGTTCTTAAAAGGGCTTCTCAACATACATAAGTTACTCCTATCTACCTCATACATCCTCTATTTATATTACAAAATATGGGTAAAAACCCATTACATCATAACCCAAAACCCTAACTCTAGTGGATTAGGCTTGTCCACATAGTAACTTCCTTCTCGCGGTTGGTCTTCGTTCCTTTATTTGACTTTGCATTGCTTTTCCTTAATTCCCGACGCACTGCTTCATTTTTCTTCTTTCGTGCTATTTTCTCCTCATTTCTTCGTGTTGTACCCCAAAATAGCCTGCTCCAACAAGTCCCAACACTAACTTGTGGCTCGTCCTAAGCCACTTAGGAAGTGTTGGCTTCTTTTACAAACTTCTCCAACGCCTCAAATCTTCATGTCAACTCATGTACTTATGTTGTCTCCTACACACTCCCTTTTGCAATGTTTTCTACTATCTACATTGTAACATGATCCTTCAACACTTATACACTTTCCATGTGTATCTTATCTATCATGTTTTTTATTGCTTCCAAGTCCGTGATCATTTTCTCGGCTCCTTCCTACAATGGCTCCAACTGAGCCTGCCTGAGCTACTTCTCCATTTGGACTACCTTCAGTTATTCTTGTAGGTTTTCCATTTCCTACGCGCTTTTCATTCTATACAAAATATCCATGTTCTTTTGTCTATTCTTCAAATCCTGGACTGCATTGTTTACCTTCACTTCCCTCTGATCCAACTGTTGGATCCGTTCATATTCTTCTAGGCTCATCCATATACACGCAATATTTTCATAGAGTTGTGCTACTTCTTTCACCTTCAGTGAAATGATATATGTGTGTGTTGTTTCTAGTTGCTCCCTCTCTGATCTGACCTATGGAGGGGTAGTTGGTGTCATATTCTCAGCCAATTCTATTATCTCCTGCTTATAACTATCCGCGGTTCGCACTATCCTTTATATATTTTCTTATGAGTTGATCTCTTATGTTAGTGTGTTGTATGGAATAGTTTGAAATACTTCCTTAAGTATTTGTTCTAGATTCTATGTGTATTGTTTTTATTCATCTCACTCGATCTACACTTCTTTGAGAGATATCTCTAATACTTCCTTCTCTTCCTTGTTTGTCTGCAAGTTTGTTTCCTCTGTCCTATCCCTTGATTATACTTCTTGTGAAATGCTCATTTACAACTTATACAATGCTTTGGCTGGAATCTTGGACAGAGCCAAGTCCAACTTTTATTTGTCCTTTAGTTTCTTCTGCATTGCTCCCTGATCATTCTGTAGCATCTCGTGAGTGATCTGGAAAATGTTATTGCCCATTACCATTTTCTGTATTGTCCCTTTTTCTTATGGATTCTTCTCCTGCTACGCTGAGTCTTTCTATTGTTCTATTCCTTTTTGCTACGTGACATTAATCTAGAGGCTTTCCAAAGTTTCCTTGACCTCCATCAATTTTTTCATAATTTCTTCTCTTTGTGACGTAGAGTGCTTCTTCTCCTCGATCTTTCACCTTATCTACTACTAACTCTGCATCGTCTTCACTGATTGTGAGCTCATGGGCCTGCCTTCATCTTCCTTCCTCTATTTCCTCTTTGGTGGTGTTTTTGTCTGCACATGTCTCCTTTCCTCTAGTGGGTTTCTAGTCCCTGTCTCCTGTGTTGGGATGTTATCTCTCTTCTTCGCTCCCCCGTTTGTTCTTTGTGTGCACTCAGTTCCTAGCACTAATGGCCTTGGTATTGTTTCCTTCTTCCTTGGCTTCTTGACTATCGACACAATTTCTATGCACTGTGAGGCTTTTCGGGTATTGGTTGTTGGGCTACTGGATTTCTGCGTTGTGCTAGATTATGCTTGTTCTTTTTTATTTTCTCCATTCTTTCTAGCCACTGGTACCTTCCACTGATCTCTACATTTTTTTATTATCCATTGGACTTCTTCTATTGTGATGAAATACTACACCTTTAACCATGTATTCTTAGGATCTCTTTTTGCTTGTATCCATATGTTGTGCCTGGATGCCTTGAAGTTGGCAATTCCCTCATGATCCTTCACCACTTCAAGTGAGATCCTCCATGTATCTGCAATTTTCTCCTGCATCTCCTGAATATACATGTCGAAAATGCTGGCATTAGATTTCCTTTGCTTTGGATCTATGTTATGTCGCAAAGTTTCATATCTTGTTGCACCACACTTTCCTCTTCTATCACAAAAAATGAATATTTTGGTTTTTCCCATGCATCTAAAGCTATCAAAATAAAAAACCGTTAATAGTGTAATTATGTTCCATCATCTTGTGCATCTTTGCATTCTTCTAAGAATACATTGGGAAAATATGACGCCCAATTAAGAACTATCCCCTTCGTGCACTGCGACCACCCCTACAGGTGCCTCTTCCTTGCGACACTTTCGTAATAACTTGCAGGACATCAATTTTGTCGTGAATCTGGTGGCTAGGTTATTGATATTCTTGATGATCATACTTTTTCTTCCCCTTTTTGTACCAAATTGGACCTTCACTTTTTCTACAATGGACTTCTCTTTCATTTTATCATCTAAATATTTCTCAGGTTTCACCCCATATGTTGGTAAGCCTATAAGTTTTTCAATAAGGTCTACATTGATCGAGATAGGTCTTCTCATCCATAGAAACCCTCCATGTACTCGTGAAAAATGTTGTTTTATACATGTATTAACATGCTTTTGCCTGCCTAAGTGAGGAATTTCCAATAAATTCATAATGCCTGAGTTGTAAAGTCTGATTATCCATTGTTTGGGCTCTAGTAACGAGATTCCTATCGAAGTTGACCCTGTATTTTCCATGTAACCATCCTACACGAGTTCTGGAAATTTGGATGCTTTTTTCAAATCGTGGTATGCGTATCTTAGCTTGGTAACAAACCCCAACATGTCTTCTACTGCTAGGACTAAGTCTAGAATGTAGGGAAATAACAAATCAACCTGTTTTTGTGTGTGGTCTATCATCACTTCTGCCCTTTTCTTCGATGGCCCCTTTGTTGTTTCTTCTTGGGTTCCTTCATCCTTCATTTCTTCATCAGTGGCCTATTTTTTTTAGGTCCTCAACTTCTGGTGACTTATCTAGTATAGGGTTCTGTGCTTCGGGCTCTTATGATTCTGTCTTTTCATCATTATCTTCCTCCTTCTCACCCTGTTTTTGTGCCACTTATGGGTTTGATGTATTAGGGTTTTATTTTATCCTAAGGTTTCACCCTTCCTCCACTTGGATTACTTTCGTTGCTTCTTCTTTTGGTTTTTGTTCCTTGACCTACATCAGACTGATTGATTCACTCTCTTTTGTCGAAATTTCATCCTCATCGACCACCTCGGTAATCTCCTCCATAGATTTGTTAGTACTTCTGGTCCTTCACACAAATTGACTGGGTGCTCTGACTTTCGGTGGTGCCATTGTCTTAACTTGGGAAAAATATGTGGAAAACCTCCACTGTGTTCTTCACAACTTCTTACTCACTCACACCCTATTTTATCTGTCGCTCCTTTGCTCAAAATTACAAGTGTTTTTCGTTTCCGTTATTTTCCCTTTTATAAACTCTATCATAAATGCTTTGATGCATACTCTATTTTATGTTTGCAAGTTTTTTTCTTTTCTTATCATTCTTCATCTTGTTGTGCTTGTGTTTAGTTTTCCTATGCACAATATCTTGAATTTCATTACACCAATTTTCTGTCGGCTACGTACTGTATTTTATGTCACATTTCATTCTATTTTTTGTTGTGCACTATATCTTCCAACCGTTTGTCTACCACTTATTATTATACCTACTTATTTTTGGATTTTTCTCTTTTTTATACTTTTTTCTTTCTTTTTCTCTTTTAACTCCTACTATATACAATATGTACAAGTCTATTTTATGCACTAGAACTACTTAGGGTTAGTAGGTCGATTGTCCCTATAAAGTGTCAATCGACTACCATTCACCAAACCTTGAATTTCCTTGCCTGCTAAATCTTGCACCTGCACAACACCTCCATATGTAACTAAATTTATCTCATATGGCCCTAGCCAATGCATTCTAAGCTTCCCTAGGTGCTACAAGTATTTACTTTCATAGAGGAGAATCATATCTCCTACCTTGAAGTTCTTATTCTTAATATGTCTATCATGCGATGATTTATCCTTTGCTTTCGGTACCTCCTAATGGAAACCATCTATGAGTCTATCTTATTCTTGTAAATTCTAACCTTGTACAATTTCTATTGTAAACAGATATTTAGAAAAGAACATAAAATATACAATGGAAAATACAATCATTACACAGAGATTTTTCCCCTGGAAACCCAAACTAGGAAAACCAACATATATTGTATTCATACATTGTGTTACATTGTTTACAATATAATATACATATAGGATTCAGCAACATCCAAAACCCTAACCCAATGACCTGGATTAGTCCAAAACCCTAATTCCTTAACTGGAAATAGAAAGCCATCGACAAAAACCATGTGCTGAAAAAACCACCTAAATACATGACATGTTTCCCGAGGTAGGTGTCACGTTTCTCGAGGAAGAAAAAATTGTATTACTTGTGCAAAGAATATAACACATACCCAACATTCTCCCACTTGTTGTTTTCTTTGCATACAGGGGGTTACATGGTTACATAGTCAAAAATCTAGGGCAGCAATGCCCATGGATCCTCTACACCAAGAGAACTTCTCAGTGCTCACAGATTTTGTTAATGAGCCTGCAACATTCTTCAAAGTGTCCACCTTCATCAGTGATACTTTCTTTTCTTCTCAGTACTACTTGTGCAAAGAATATAACACATACCCAACACTTCTAATTCCATGAGTTTAGCCAATCTTTCCTGTGATGCACCTCTTTCTGTCATATCTTTGATTGTTGCAATGCACAGACTAGGTATCAAATACTCCAAGGGTACCACTACTTCCTGTTCATACACCAATCTAAAAGGTGTCTTCCTGTAATATTATTGCTTGTAGTTCTATATTCCCATAATACTGCTAGTACCTTTAAGTCCCAATCATCCCTATTTACATTACAAATCTTGGTTAAGGAATTCTCCAATATCTTGTTAAATGATTTCATTGTTCCATTCACTTGAGGATGATATGGAGTTCTCTTCTGATGATGTATCTAAAATTATTCCANTTCTTCTAGGCTCATCCATATACACGCAATATTTTCATAGAGTTGTGCTACTTCTTTCACCTTCAGTGAAATGATATATGTGTGTGTTGTTTCTAGTTGCTCCCTCTCTGATCTGACCTATGGAGGGGTAGTTGGTGTCATATTCTCAGCCAATTCTATTATCTCCTGCTTATAACTATCCGCGGTTCGCACTATCCTTTATATATTTTCTTATGAGTTGATCTCTTATGTTAGTGTGTTGTATGGAATAGTTTGAAATACTTCCTTAAGTATTTGTTCTAGATTCTATGTGTATTGTTTTTATTCATCTCACTCGATCTACACTTCTTTGAGAGATATCTCTAATACTTCCTTCTCTTCCTTGTTTGTCTGCAAGTTTGTTTCCTCTGTCCTATCCCTTGATTATACTTCTTGTGAAATGCTCATTTACAACTTATACAATGCTTTGGCTGGAATCTTGGACAGAGCCAAGTCCAACTTTTATTTGTCCTTTAGTTTCTTCTGCATTGCTCCCTGATCATTCTGTAGCATCTCGTGAGTGATCTGGAAAATGTTATTGCCCATTACCATTTTCTGTATTGTCCCTTTTTCTTATGGATTCTTCTCCTGCTACGCTGAGTCTTTCTATTGTTCTATTCCTTTTTGCTACGTGACATTAATCTAGAGGCTTTCCAAAGTTTCCTTGACCTCCATCAATTTTTTCATAATTTCTTCTCTTTGTGACGTAGAGTGCTTCTTCTCCTCGATCTTTCACCTTATCTACTACTAACTCTGCATCGTCTTCACTGATTGTGAGCTCATGGGCCTGCCTTCATCTTCCTTCCTCTATTTCCTCTTTGGTGGTGTTTTTGTCTGCACATGTCTCCTTTCCTCTAGTGGGTTTCTAGTCCCTGTCTCCTGTGTTGGGATGTTATCTCTCTTCTTCGCTCCCCCGTTTGTTCTTTGTGTGCACTCAGTTCCTAGCACTAATGGCCTTGGTATTGTTTCCTTCTTCCTTGGCTTCTTGACTATCGACACAATTTCTATGCACTGTGAGGCTTTTCGGGTATTGGTTGTTGGGCTACTGGATTTCTGCGTTGTGCTAGATTATGCTTGTTCTTTTTTATTTTCTCCATTCTTTCTAGCCACTGGTACCTTCCACTGATCTCTACATTTTTTTATTATCCATTGGACTTCTTCTATTGTGATGAAATACTACACCTTTAACCATGTATTCTTAGGATCTCTTTTTGCTTGTATCCATATGTTGTGCCTGGATGCCTTGAAGTTGGCAATTCCCTCATGATCCTTCACCACTTCAAGTGAGATCCTCCATGTATCTGCAATTTTCTCCTGCATCTCCTGAATATAAATGTCGAAAATGCTGGCATTAGATTTCCTTTGCTTTGGATCTGTGTTATGTCGCAAAGTTTCATATCTTGTTGCACCACACTTTCCTCTTCTGTCACAAAAAAATGAATATTTTGGTTTTTCCCATGCATCTAAAGCTATCAAAATCAACAACCATTAATAGTGTAATTATGTTCCATCATCTTGTGCATCTTTTCATTCTTCTAAGAATACGTTGGGAAAATATGACGCCCAATTAAGAACTGTCCCCTTCGTGCACTGCGACCACCCCTACAGGTGCCTCTTCCTTGCGACACTTTCGTAATAACTTGTAGGACATCAATTTCGTTGTGAATATGGTGGCTAGGTTATTGATATTCTTGATGATCATACTTTTTCTTCCCCTTAATGTACCAAATTGGACCTTCACTTTTTCTACAATGGACTTCTCTTTCATTTTATCATCTAAATATTGCTCAGGTTTCACCCCATATGTTGGTAAGCCTATAAGTTTTTCAATAAGGTCTACATTGATCGAGATAGGTCTTCCCATCCATAGAAACCCTCCATGTAATCACGCAAAATGTTGTTTTATACATGTATTAACATGCTTTTGCCTGCCTAAGTGAGGAATTTCCAATAAATTCATAATGCCTGAGTTGTAAAGTCTGATTATCCATTGTTTGGGCTCTAGTAATGAGATTCCTATCGAAGTTGACCCTGTATTTTCCATGTAACCATCCTAAACGAGTTCTGGAAATTTGGATGCTTTTGTCAGATCGTGGTATGCATATCTTAGCTTGGTAACAAACCCCAACATGTCTTCTACTGCTAGGACTGAGTCTAGAATGTAGGGAAATAACAAATCAACCTGTTTTTGTGTGTGGTCTATCATCACTTCTGCCCTTTTCTTCAATGGCCCCTTTGTTGTTTCTTCTTGGGTTCCTTCATCCTTCATTTCTTCATCGATGGCCTATTTTTTTTAGGTCCTCAACTTCTGGTGACTTATCTATTATAGGGTTCTGTGCTTCAGGCTCTTATGATTCTGTCTTTTCATCATCATCTTCCTCCTGCTCACCCTATTTTTGTGCCACTTATGGGTTTGATGTATTAGGGTTTTCTTTTATCCTAGGGTTTCACCCTTCCTCCACTTGGATTACTTTCACTGCTTCTTCTTCTGGTTTTTGTTCCTTGACCTACATCAGACTGATCGATTCACTCTCTTTTGTCGAAATTTCATCCTCATCGACCACCTCGATCATCTCCTCCATAGATTTGTTAGTACTTCTGGTCCTTCATACAAATTGACTGGGTACTCTGACTTTCGGTGGTGCCTTTGTCTTAACTTGGGAAAAATATGTGGAAAACCTCCGCTGTGTTCTTCACAACTTCTTACTCACTCACACCCTATTTTATCTGTCGCTCCTTTGCTCAAAATTACGAGTGTTTTTCGTTTCCGTTATTTTCCCTTTTATAAACTCTCTCATAAATGCTCTGATGCGTACTCTATTTTATGTTTGCAAGTTTTTTTCTTTTCTTATCATTCTTCATCTTGTCGTGCTTGTGTTTAGTTTTCCTATGCACAGTATCTTGAATTTCATTGCACCAATTTTCTGTCGGCTACATACTGTATTTTATGTCACATTTCTTTCTATTTTTTGTTGTGCACTATATCTTCCAACTGTTTGTCTACCACTTATTATTCTACCTACTTCTTTTTGGATTTTTCTCTTTTTTATACTTTTTTCTTTCTTTTTCTCTTTTAACTCCTACTATATACAATATGTACAAGTCTATTTTATGCACTAGAACTACTTAGGGTTAGTAGGTCGATTGTCCCTATAAAGTGTCAATCGACTACCATTCACCAAACCTTGAATTTCCTTGCCTGCTAAATCTTGCACCTGCACAACACCTCCATATGTAACTAAATTTATCTCATATGGCCCTAGCCAATGCATTCTAAGCTTCCCTAGGTGCTACAAGTATTTACTTTCATAGAGGAGAATCATATCTCCTACCTTGAAGTTCTTATTCTTAATATGTCTATCATGCGATGCTTTATCCTTTACTTTCGTTACCTCCTAATGGAAACCATCTATGAGTCTATCTTCTTCTTATAAATTCTAACCTTGTACAATGTCTATTGTAAACAGATATTTAGAAAAGAACAGAAAATATACAATGGCAAATACAATCATTACACAGATATTTTTCCCCTGGAAACCCAAACTAGGAAAACCAACATATATTGTATTCATACATTGTGTTACATTGTTTACAGTATAATATACATATAGGATTCAGCAACATCCAAAACCCTAACCCAATGACCTGGATTAGTCCAAAACCCTAATTCCTTAACTAGAAATAGAAAGTCATCGACAAAAACCATGTGCTTGTTGGTCCCCGGTTTTGACCATGTTCTTTGCCCATACTACATACCATTGACCTCCAACTATATGCCTGTACCACCCTTTTCAACCTCCTTTTGATATAATTAACATCCCTTTACCACTCAAAGGGGTCACCTAAGGTATATTTGAAATTCAAGTTATT
>JZKD02S1343347.1:0-10959 GCA_000966675.3 Picea glauca
AAGAAGGAGGCCATGGACCCAATCATGATGGAAGAAGACCAGATAAAGAAGATAATGGAAATAGCTAGAAAGACGGGCAGTGGAGTACCCTACCAATATAATATGTATAACAAGAAGAGAGTCATAGATTATAGAGAGGACTTGGAAAGCGACGAGGAAGAGGTAGAGGATCTTCAGTGTGTGGAGAATATTGAGGAAATCCTTTACGCAACATATGAAAGGAAAACAGGAGGTCCAAAGGTAGGAACAGAAGGTAGAACTCTAATCCAGGTCACCATTAGTGTGGAACCTACAACCCCATGTGTGAATAACATACCAGAAAGAACACCACCGTTTAGACAACCGAATTATAGTGGAATAAAGACAACATGAAAAACATCCAAACAAAGAGCAACAACTGGAGGAGCCAATTCAGGAAGTAACAATCAAATATCTACAACACGCGAAGGTATTAGTTCAACAAAGTTTAAAATGGTAGGACATGATCCCACGATCAGGTTACCAGAATTATTGGGAGAGGCATTAGAGGACCCTGAAAAGAACTTATTCATCTGTGAAAATATCTGGGAAGCAAAGAAGATCACACATAAGGATAAAAAATTCACACAGTTAGCTATCATGCTAAGAGACCGTGCACTCGATTGGTACATGAGCCTAGATGTAAATAGTCCACCAGGAGAAACAAGGACTATTGCAAACGTGAAAAAACTAATGATAAATGAATTTCAGAAGCCCAACTTAGAAGATCAGTATATGAATGAAATGATTGAAATCAGGAAAAAACTAGGTGAGTCTATTTGGGAGATTGATTAGAGGTTTAAGCGACTAAAAGGAAAGTTGAAATATGCAATGACTGACATGCAACATAGGCATTTATTTATGAACTCAATGTTACCACATTTGAAATACCCATTAAAAAAAAAAAAATTCCAAACTCAGGAAGAGGCTTTGTGATCCAAAAAGGATCTAGAGAAGACTAAGAACAACTCAGAACTCACCGAAGCAACTTAGGATGCTCAAAATGGACTCAGCAGACAAAGAAAGGGAAAAAATTCAAAGCTCTCAAAACTCAATGGAAATGACCTTATCGTGAATATCGTGTCACAATATTTCTAAAAGTGAAAATGGATCGTCAAAAAGAGTTATGAATCGAAAGATATTCACGGTCAAAGTTTGGTCAACCTAGCCCAGTCAGTAAGGGGATGACTCAACATCTGAACTGCTAATTTCAACACTAGTACAGATGATGTTAGCATTCATAAAACACACGTGGCAGGAGAAGGCAGTGACACATTTCATKTTGATGTCAACATGACATCATCATGGTGACATGGAAGCACTAGAGTCTACCACGTGTCACCCAGATTTGGCACTTATGGACCGATYYGTGGACTAGTAGGATTTTTCCACGTGGTAGTCTGTATGGTTCGTACAGTGACGTGKCATGATGACATGGCATGGTGAGTTGGTGTTAGGGACCTAACCCCTCACATAGGTAGAMTAATATATTTTGATGTAATAAAGGTCAAYATTAGTAAGGCCTAGCAATAAGGAAGAATAAGTCCAATGTAAGAAGACCTAATAGAAGCTTTCTCTTCTAGAAGGATATTCCTCTAGATGGTTCTTTTGATAGACATATTTAGTATAAATAGGATTCGAGGGTATGAGAACTTTTGTCTTGGATATTATTGTAATAGCGCTCTGCTCTGCTGGAGGCTTCCCCCTCGAAGAGGCAAGTGAACATTGCTCTCAGTAATCAAAGTGCTCTTTCTGGTGTTATTCTGGTATCATTTTAGTATTATTGTGGTGTTGTTCTGGTTATATTTTTGTTCATCTTCCATTTCTAGCTATTTATGTATGTTCTGCATACTTTTTAGATCTTGAATATTACAAGTGGTATCAGAGCACTTTCCTTGGCATAAAATTGTGGGTTAATTTTTTTTTCAGGGTAGAGACGTATTTTGGCATCTTTAAGCTACAAATATCTATCGTTATGTGCATAAACCCATAGTCGGGGATTCATACACGTAGTAAATACAAGTGGTACTTAAGCGCACATATGTTGGCCACCCTTGTAACCCCTGTTGGTACCCCTTCGAGTGGTAGCGCATCAGACAACACCTGTATACAAATCAACCTAGATTTCTTGAAGCCCTCTTTAGAAAAACCAACCGACCTCCTGGCTGCTATAGTGCCACTGAGAACAGCACTCAGAAAGATACTCTAGTACTTGGGTAGCCGGGTAGTATGGCTAAGGGCACGGTCTAGCCTCCTTAGTTGGTGCCCTAAGATATTGGGTCGAGTACTACTGTTGGACCCCGCATGTATAGCAGAGAGCTATAGCATAGGGAAAACCCTTGTCTGTAGAACCCTTGAATACCTAACCTTTGGGGACAGAAACAAAAAAAAAACCAGACAAGATCTATTGCCATGAAATTGTATATCCTTCATTCAAGTTGCCAAATTACTACACATTTCTTCTTGGTTAAGCATTTGGGAATTTCAAACCAAGTAGACTAAGATTGAGAAAAAGGACATTTTTTGGTGTTAAGTTTTAATTGCATCTCATTCTCTTTCTTGCAATGTTGAGCCTATTGTCGGTTCTCACTTTTGATTTATAAGCCTCTCACCTCACCAGTTTTCATCATCAGCCAAGCAGATCCTTGTTTATATCCTTTGTAGCTTGACACCCTATACCTAAGAGAAAACATCCCCCCGCGTGTCCATCTCCCGCATGCACCTCCTTGCATTGAGCATAGGTATGCTCCATTGTTGTAACTAGTTGCTTACTTGCGAAACTTGTTTCCTCCTCTGTATCATAGAATTCATTTAACTATGAAAAAACAAAAAAAGACGGATGGGAAAAGAATATTATTTTATATTAGCAACAGTTGCGTCGCCTTTGAATAGAGCACAAAATTTTTTAGTCCACTTGTCATCAAAATTTTGGGTTTAGTATGACCTTAGGAAGCTGACCTCGTTAGGTAGAGTTTACTCCCCCAAATGGTTACTCTTCGAGTCCCTATGGATAGTTTGATTGATGCCTCCTACATCCTAAAGTTTCATCATTGAGTCTATGATGTCAAATTATTCCATATGTCTCATGGTCTTTTTCAAAGGATGTCTATAAACCTGTGTCGGCCATTCCTCAAAACTCTTGAATTTTCATGTCATCCATACCCTCAATGTGTCTCAGAATTACATGAAGTTTTAGTCTTATTTTGCACCCTGGTCCTACTTTCCTCATTGATAGGTAACCTTGAACCCAATAGTTGACATTTCATCATTGGTTGTTGAATGGGCAGTTTCCCTTGTGTTTGATGGCAAGAAATCTATTCACAAATTGGGATTCGTGCAGTGTCTTGGATGCCATTGGCATTATTGGTGGTTTCCTCACCTTTTTCATTATTTTTCCTTATTGGATGTTATTCATAGGGTATTTTTCATGTACTGCTTTCATCTAGAACACGCGAAAGATGCACAGGGTCGTTGGTTTGTGAAAATGTTATTCATCTAATTTCCTCCAAATCATTAAGTTTTTTCTTTCTACCTAGTTTTGAATGATGAGAGATACCTCAATTCTCTCCTTTCAGCGGGTCTCCTTTCATTGAATTCAACCCATCTATTCTGGAAATGAGACCTAGATTCCTATGAGTACCTAGAGGCTTGCAGTCATAAGTGGTAGGTTCTCCCACCATCAACAATTGGGAATACATCAATGTCTCATGATCGATGGATTATTCAAGTGTTCAACCCAAACACATTTATTCACACTTGTCAGAATGTACTCAGTGCCTTGATACCTACTTTCATTATCAGTAGGTTGTCTCGTGTTTGTTAACGGTATACCTCAATGACTAGTAATCAAACGAAGTCTCATTTTGTTTGACCTCAATTCCTTTATTCACACGATGTAGACTTGCACCTTTGGCAGAATGTGTAGAAGACTTGAAGACATCAGTTCATAGTTGCAGCTTTCCTGACTTGTTGTTATCTCTCATTGGACCAGTACCTATGTGACTTCAGTGATCATGGGGGATCAGATTGTACTCCATTATATACAGATATCTTCATATTGATTTTGAGACTAGTTTTACTAGGCCTTGTTTGTGACTATGACATCCCTTGGCATGTAGACACCTTTGTATTGCCTACTCATTTCCATGAACAACTATTTGGTATATTTTCACATGGATCTGCAGTGTAATTCAAATTGACATCCATGTGCACAAATTTAGTGCATATTATAATAATCTCATGAGCAACTAGTTCTTCCAGCTAGGTCTCCATTACTCCACTTCTAGGTATTATAATGTATTTCGGCCATCGTAGATACTCCTTTGACCTTACACATTAGGGGGAATCTGTTATATCAAGATTTACTTCACCTTATGCAAATTTGCTCAGAAGGCCTTTTTCCATTTCCTTATGTAGACTTGAAGTCCCTTTTTGCAAATCCCAGAGTTAAAAAAAATATATTTCCACATATAGGTTTCCTAACTATTATACAGCAAGCGTATACGTAGGTTGCACGATTACAACCCATTTACATTGGGTTTTGTGCCCATAATTAAAAAATGTTGTTGGGTTTCCATGTCACGTCATGAGATCCATGATCCTTGACTTTCCATATACTAGAAACATTCTGAATCAGCCCTTCAGTTCCACTCAAAGGCTATAAATGGGCCATATTCGAGCTATGGAAAAGAGGAGAAGAATTCANTAGCAATAAGGAAGAATAAGTCCAATGTAAGAAGACCTAATAGAAGCTTTCTCTTCTAGAAGGATATTCCTCTAGATGGTTCTTTTGATAGACATATTTAGTATAAATAGGATTCGAGGGTATGAGAACTTTTGTCTTGGATATTATTGTAATAGCGCTCTGCTCTGCTGGAGGCTTCCCCCTCGAAGAGGCAAGTGAACATTGCTCTCAGTAATCAAAGTGCTCTTTCTGGTGTTATTCTGGTATCATTTTAGTATTATTGTGGTGTTGTTCTGGTTATATTTTTGTTCATCTTCCATTTCTAGCTATTTATGTATGTTCTGCATACTTTTTAGATCTTGAATATTACAAGTGGTATCAGAGCACTTTCCTTGGCATAAAATTGTGGGTTAATTTTTTTTTCAGGGTAGAGACGTATTTTGGCATCTTTAAGCTACAAATATCTATCGTTATGTGCATAAACCCATAGTCGGGGATTCATACACGTAGTAAATACAAGTGGTACTTAAGCGCACATATGTTGGCCACCCTTGTAACCCCTGTTGGTACCCCTTCGAGTGGTAGCGCATCAGACAACACCTGTATACAAATCAACCTAGATTTCTTGAAGCCCTCTTTAGAAAAACCAACCGACCTCCTGGCTGCTATAGTGCCACTGAGAACAGCACTCAGAAAGATACTCTAGTACTTGGGTAGCCGGGTAGTATGGCTAAGGGCACGGTCTAGCCTCCTTAGTTGGTGCCCTAAGATATTGGGTCGAGTACTACTGTTGGACCCCGCATGTATAGCAGAGAGCTATAGCATAGGGAAAACCCTTGTCTGTAGAACCCTTGAATACCTAACCTTTGGGGACAGAAACAAAAAAAAAACCAGACAAGATCTATTGCCATGAAATTGTATATCCTTCATTCAAGTTGCCAAATTACTACACATTTCTTCTTGGTTAAGCATTTGGGAATTTCAAACCAAGTAGACTAAGATTGAGAAAAAGGACATTTTTTGGTGTTAAGTTTTAATTGCATCTCATTCTCTTTCTTGCAATGTTGAGCCTATTGTCGGTTCTCACTTTTGATTTATAAGCCTCTCACCTCACCAGTTTTCATCATCAGCCAAGCAGATCCTTGTTTATATCCTTTGTAGCTTGACACCCTATACCTAAGAGAAAACATCCCCCCGCGTGTCCATCTCCCGCATGCACCTCCTTGCATTGAGCATAGGTATGCTCCATTGTTGTAACTAGTTGCTTACTTGCGAAACTTGTTTCCTCCTCTGTATCATAGAATTCATTTAACTATGAAAAAACAAAAAAAGACGGATGGGAAAAGAATATTATTTTATATTAGCAACAGTTGCGTCGCCTTTGAATAGAGCACAAAATTTTTTAGTCCACTTGTCATCAAAATTTTGGGTTTAGTATGACCTTAGGAAGCTGACCTCGTTAGGTAGAGTTTACTCCCCCAAATGGTTACTCTTCGAGTCCCTATGGATAGTTTGATTGATGCCTCCTACATCCTAAAGTTTCATCATTGAGTCTATGATGTCAAATTATTCCATATGTCTCATGGTCTTTTTCAAAGGATGTCTATAAACCTGTGTCGGCCATTCCTCAAAACTCTTGAATTTTCATGTCATCCATACCCTCAATGTGTCTCAGAATTACATGAAGTTTTAGTCTTATTTTGCACCCTGGTCCTACTTTCCTCATTGATAGGTAACCTTGAACCCAATAGTTGACATTTCATCATTGGTTGTTGAATGGGCAGTTTCCCTTGTGTTTGATGGCAAGAAATCTATTCACAAATTGGGATTCGTGCAGTGTCTTGGATGCCATTGGCATTATTGGTGGTTTCCTCACCTTTTTCATTATTTTTCCTTATTGGATGTTATTCATAGGGTATTTTTCATGTACTGCTTTCATCTAGAACACGCGAAAGATGCACAGGGTCGTTGGTTTGTGAAAATGTTATTCATCTAATTTCCTCCAAATCATTAAGTTTTTTCTTTCTACCTAGTTTTGAATGATGAGAGATACCTCAATTCTCTCCTTTCAGCGGGTCTCCTTTCATTGAATTCAACCCATCTATTCTGGAAATGAGACCTAGATTCCTATGAGTACCTAGAGGCTTGCAGTCATAAGTGGTAGGTTCTCCCACCATCAACAATTGGGAATACATCAATGTCTCATGATCGATGGATTATTCAAGTGTTCAACCCAAACACATTTATTCACACTTGTCAGAATGTACTCAGTGCCTTGATACCTACTTTCATTATCAGTAGGTTGTCTCGTGTTTGTTAACGGTATACCTCAATGACTAGTAATCAAACGAAGTCTCATTTTGTTTGACCTCAATTCCTTTATTCACACGATGTAGACTTGCACCTTTGGCAGAATGTGTAGAAGACTTGAAGACATCAGTTCATAGTTGCAGCTTTCCTGACTTGTTGTTATCTCTCATTGGACCAGTACCTATGTGACTTCAGTGATCATGGGGGATCAGATTGTACTCCATTATATACAGATATCTTCATATTGATTTTGAGACTAGTTTTACTAGGCCTTGTTTGTGACTATGACATCCCTTGGCATGTAGACACCTTTGTATTGCCTACTCATTTCCATGAACAACTATTTGGTATATTTTCACATGGATCTGCAGTGTAATTCAAATTGACATCCATGTGCGCAAATTTAGTGCATATTATAATAATCTCATGAGCAACTAGTTCTTCCAGCTAGGTCTCCATTACTCCACTTCTAGGTATTATAATGTATTTCGGCCATTGTAGATACTCCTTTGACCTTACACATTAGAGGGAATCTGTTATATCAAGATTTACTTCACCTTATGCAAATTTGCTCAGAAGGCCTTTTTCCATTTCCCTATGTAGACTTGAAGTCCCTTTTTGCAAATCCCAGAGTTAAAAAAAATATATTTCCACATATAGGTTTCCTAACTATTATACAGCAAGCGTATACGTAGGTTGCACCATTACAACCCATTTACATTGGGTTTTGTGCCCAAAATTAAAAAATGTTGTTGGGTTTCCATGTCACGTCATGAGATCCATGATCCTTGACTTTCCATATACTGGAAACATTCTGAATCAGCCCTTCAGTTCCACTCGAAGGCTATAAATGGGCCATATTCGAGCTATGGAAAAGAGGAGAAGAATTCAACTTTGAGAGAAAATTTACTCTAGAGAAATTATTCACTTCATATTGAGTCTGCATCCCTTTATCCTTTTAAGTCTGAACACATTGTTCATCTCCCAAGCTCTTCCCTACTTGATTGAGAACCTCATTGTCTCTATTATATGAGCTTTCCTTTGGTGGAGGATTGAAGTGGTGGAGGCCCAACTGGAAGGGACTTAATTTATCGATTCTGAACCACGATGGCATGGAAGTTTGTAATTCATTCACTTCTATTGATTACATTTTAATAGAAATACTATTTTCTCGTCCAATTAATATCTTGAAAATATTTGAATCGTTATTCCATGGGCATATTTGTTATGAATTTTGATGGATTATGCTATTGAATATGCTAACTCTATATATTATCACCATATGCTTGTGGTTCTTGGTTGTTGAGGACAAGTTGCAGGTGTATTTATTTGAGTCAAGTGCTCAACGGTGGACTTCATCGAACGTTTGGATGAGGTGGGATCCTTATCTTGTCTTTTTATAATATTTGTTTATATAACATACATGGGATTAGAGATGATCTCTGCAGTCATTCCGTCTATGGTGGTTTACCCCTAGCCATAGAGAGATTTTCCTCGTAACACTAGGAGAAGGGATGGACATATTTTATGCCACCATAGATAGAGAAAAAGAGGATGAGAGGGAAGTAGAGGCTATGATTAGGGAACTTTAACATCTCAGACACTAGGTTGAGTACTAACAAAACACCACTCGGGCAGTCATTTGTTTTAGGGCTGAATTCCTGGAAGAATAAAACTACTTAAATCTAGAAAGGGACATTTTCATTTCTCAGGTGGTGAGTAACCAAAAGGAGACTCTATTGGGTCTGGTATCACAAAAATATATGCAGAGATGGTCTAAAATTTCCCACAAAGCTCTGTCCTAAATCTAGTACATCGAGGATATCCAAAAGGGCTAAGGTAAAGAGGAACATGGTATCAGATTTCTCGTTGACGACAACATAGCAATAATAAAAAGAGTAGTTGAGTATTGGACCCAGACAATTGAGGAGCCACAATTAAATATGAAATAAAAGTTGGAGGAGTGTCTCGAAAATTGGGAAAAGATAAATGAAAAAATGAGAGATATTCATCTCTTTGAATTTGGCTCATCTGAAAACTTCATAGATTTCAATGATATAATCAAACAACATATTGATCGGGACAAAAATTATGATTTTGATGTTATCGAAGTAACAAATTTTTTAAGAGGACATGTAAGAAATTTTATTGAAGCCCTGATGAGGGCATCAGTGGTCATATAGTACCTAGGTTCCAAGCTAGACAAATACAAGCAGCGAGTGATGGGGATGAAAGAGGTGATCTATGCACCCATGGATAAACATCGATTTCCTTGCATACAGACTTGTGAGGATATTTTTCCCCAGTGGTATGAGTATGGAAAGGCAAACCCACTACAGTGATCACCTAAATAACTAAAGGATAATTGCAAGAGTACAAATGGATTAGTCCACATCACTTTTGTTTTCTTTACTTAAACTAGGCTAGAATCTATTTTTAAGACAATATATTTTTTATAAATGGGGAGATTGACCATGCAATGGAGTTTTATGGTTTTTGTATGAAACTTGATGTTTGATGCTGAGAACTCTTTTGAAGCTACCATTAATTGAGAAGCTCGGAGAGAGACAAAGACATTTTTTGTCAAATCTGTGGTTGTGACTATGTATGTGAATTGTTCTACATTTGTTTTCTAGCTACAAGATTCTAAGTAAGATCAGTATTATTTAGAGGTAGCTTGAATGATTAACGAATGTTGAATGAATGCTGGTAAAAAATGATGATGTTTTAATGTGTTATATATAAGCAGTGTGCATAATTATTTTTGGCTAATATGTTCTTATGTAGTGTTGCATGCATGTTACTTCTTTCATTTCCTAAAGAATATCTAATGTTTGATTAATGGTAGTATTATTTCTCATTTAAATCAAATAGAGGTGTTTTTTACGTATCGTTGGCTAAAGGTTATCCTAGGCTTAGTCTTCTTTAAAAAAAAAAACAGTTTTTTAAGATAGTTTCATTTTCGCATATTTAAAACAAACAAAAAAGGGATTAAAAAGTAAAAAAAGAGATGGATAACCGAAAGGAAACTTTCTTAAGCAAATATCCAACCATTAAATCCCATCAAAAACTTGTTGGATCATAAATATGGAGAATCACACTACCCCAAACAGAGAGAAGTCTAATTTGGCATCAACTTCGGGTGTGATTCCTATTATTGATTTAAAGGGAATCCAACCCCCTCAACAGGGAGAAAAAATATGTCAAAATGATGGCCCTTCAAATACATCACAAAAGAAGCATTAAAGGAGGAGAAATTTGTTGAAAAAATTAGGAAAATCCAATTGTAAGTATAGGAGTGTTAAGCCCTAATATTGGCTCATTACCCCTTAATCGGGGCATATTATATTAGTAATGTTTTTTTATTTATGTCATCTTTAGGCCATTGGTTGTAATTATACCTCCTAGTCTCCTATATATACCAAGGAGACATTTTCATTTTGAATCATCTTGTACTTGCACATTTAAGTGGGGTAAAAGGAGGTTTCCCCCTCGAAGAGGCATATTCTTAACATATGGTATCAGAGCTCAAGGTCTTGGGGTTTCGCTGCTACATTTGAGACACCTTGGCATTTTCGATATAACTTTTTTTATACAATGTTTCAGAAGGAACGGCTTGGAGGATATTTATTATATGGATCAAGGTACGTTGGGTTCAAAATTTATCTCCTGAGGCCTTATACTTTCGGATATACATCCTATAAATGATAGGGTTCTGGAATCATCCTGAACTGAGTCATTGCGGAATTTTCACTATAAAAACTTTTTTGTAACGTTTCATACCCCAAATTCTGGAGGATATTTACAGAAATTAGTAAGGTATCTATGGTAAAAATTTCATCTTTTGTGTCATCTTAAATTTGTAGATACACCCTGCGTAAGATAGGGTATCTAACTAGTCCTATTAACTAGTCTCAAGAAGGTGTTCCAGGTAAAACAATCATAAC
>JZKD02S1343347.1:43466-56327 GCA_000966675.3 Picea glauca
GGTCGGAGGGGTCCAGAATCCAATCTAGTCCGTAGATCTAGGTGCTGACTCCTGAACCGTTCAGATGTGCGCTCTTGTTATCTCCGATTCCAGACCCCCCCCCACCGTTAAAGGCAGAACGGTCGGGGGGGTCTAAAACGACTTGTCGATCATTGATCTGGGTGCCTTCTTTCGAGTCATTCATCAGTGCGCAGTCTTTATTCAATGAGCACACAATCATATTTTCTAGGAAACTTAGGATAAATGCATTTTGTGGGTCTGCCCAAGCTTTCCCTATCTTTATCACCAAGGGGTTAGACATCAAACCTTTTAAACCTCAAAGATATGGTTCAACCTTGATCATCATGCTTGTTTTATTGAGATAAAGAAAACTACCCTATGATCTAACCTAATTACCTATGACAATTAGGCCATATTAAACTGTTGGACTAAGAAATTACTCTATCCTGGGGTTATCTGACCAAGATTAGGCAGTTTGGTCAAATTTATTCACTAACTAACCTAGATCACTTGGCTTAGATTAAACAGTTTAGCCAAGCTTATTCACTACTCCTGTCAACATAAATTTAAAAGAAATTGGCCATGCTTGAACGGTATGGACCAAATCATTGTTATTGCATGGGGCTCTATTTAATATCTTTTATGCCCTCTTTTATTCTTTTTCTTCTTTTCTTTTCTTTCTTTCTTTTTTTTTTCTTTTCTTTTCTTTCTTTTTCTTTTTTCTTTTCTTTTGTTTTTCTTTTTTCTTTTCTTTCCTCAAATTATTTGCAGAATGGACAATCATTTGAAAAAAAAAAACACTTAAAGAGATAACATTTCAGTCACCAGTTGATCCTAAATTATAGGGTTATAACAAGTTGTCTTCTAGCATGGTGTGAAATGTACCATTTTTGAAAATCTGTCCACCACAACAAATATGGAATCACTCCCTTTCTAAGTTCTAGGCAATCCCAATACAAAATCCATATTGATTGCATCCCATGACCTTTCTGGAATTGGTAATGGCTGATACAAACCTGTATTTTGTTGTCTTCCTATTGCATATTGACAAATTTTGCATTTGTTCACAAACTTTTTCACCTCTGCCCTCATGCTTGGCCAATAATATGAATTTCTCAGTTGTGAAAATGTCTTATCCTGACCAAAATGTCTAGCTAAACCTCTATTGTGTTTCTCTTTCAGCAAGTTATCTCTCATTGAGCATCTTGGTATGCATAGTTGTATTTCTTTGAATAATAATCCATCTTGGATCAAATATTATGTCCATGAGATTCTACCTCCCAACAAAGGATTCTGACATGCCTCATAAGCTTCCTCAAAATCTGGATCTTCTCGATACATTTCCTTAAGGTGTTCAAAGCCTAATGTCTCCACTTGGAATTCATGTAAAATTAAACTCCTCCTGGTCAAAGAATCTACAACTTTGTTAGTAGTTCCAACAATATGTTTAACAACAAAAGTAAAAAATTTCATAAATTCTACCCATTTAGCATGTCTTTGATTCAACTTTTCTTTCCTAGTAATAAACTACAAAGTTTGATTATCACTGTACAAGACAAATTCTTTGGGAATTAGATAGTGCCTCCACTTATTCAAAGCTTAAATCAATACATAAAATTCTTTGTCATATGTGGAATACTTCTTCTTGGTTTCATTCAGCTTCTCATTGAAATAAGCAACTAGTCTATTATCCTGACTCAAGACTACTCCACTAGTTACTCCACTTGCATCACATCTCACTTGAAATGTTTTCCCAAAATATGGGAAGACTAGAATTGGTTGTTATGTGATCTTCTCCTTCAACACTATGAAACTTTTTTCATCTTCCTCTTTCCATTTAAAAGACTTGTGTTTCTTTTTCACAGTGTCTAGCATGGGCGTACATATACCACTGAAATTCCTGATAAACTTTCTATAAAAACTTGCTAACCCATGAAAAATTCTTACCTCAAATATGTTTCTTGGTGATGGTCACTCTCTGATTTCTCTCACCTTTTCTGGATCCATATTCAATGCATTTGAAGAGATCACAAAACCCAAGTATATGAGTTATTTCTTCATAAAATGTTTGTTCTTCATATTTATCAGCATTTTTTCTTGCTGCAACTTTTCCATCACTGATGTCAAATGGTTTAAGTGTTCTCCCTCTGTCTTACTGAATATTAGTATGTCATCCAGATACACTATGACAAACTTGCCTATGAAGTCTTTCAATACTTCATTCATTAATCTCATAAATGTGCTTGGTGCATTTTTCAACCCAAATGGCATGACCAGCCATTCAAACAAACCTTCATTTGTATTGAATGTTGGTTTCCATTCATCTCCCTCTCTTATCCTTATTTGATGATATCCACTCTTCAAGTCTATCTTGGAAAAATATATTGCTCGACTCAAACAATCCATCAAATCATCCATCCTGGGTAAAGGGAATCTATACCTAATGGTGATCTTGTTGATGGCTCTGGAATCTATACACATTATCCATCCTCCATCCTTCTTTGGACTTAACACAGTTGGTATTGTGCATGGGATTAGGCTTTCCTTGACTAAACCTTTATCCAACAACTCTTGGACTTGGTTTTTGACTTCCTCATTCTCTCTAGGTGTCAACCTATAAGATGCTTTGTTTGGTAAACTAGCTCCTGGAATAAGGTCAATATGATGGATTATACGCCTAATGGGTGGAAATGAGTGAGGTAACTCATCCACTACTATGTCAGCAAAGTTTTCTAACAGTTCCTAGATTTCTTCAGGTAAATCCTCCACAAAATTATTTGTAACGATAACTCTAGGCTTCCTCACTACAAAAAACTGCATTTCTTTCTCCTTCTTGACTTCATTCAAGAATTCCTTCCCACTCATGAGAAGTATACTTGAACTAGCTTCCCTCTTTTGCTCTTTGTCTTCTATTGGTAACAACATATGTGTCCTACTATTATTTTCTAAGGTATAAGTATTTGTTCTTCCATCATGTATAACTTTTTTGTCAAACTGCCATGGTCTCCCCAATAAAATATGACAGACATCCATAGGAATTACATCACATAATATTTCATCCCTATAACCTCGTATTTTAAATTCAACTTGGCATTATTGACTTACCATTACTTGATGTCCTTTCTGCAACCATGATACCTTGTATGGGTTTGGATGTGCAGTTGTCTTCAGTTCCAATTTTTCCACCATCTCTGTGGATAATAGATTTTCAATGCTCCCACTGTCTATGATCACCTTGCAAACTTTTTCTTTTGTCTTGAAAGAAGTTATGAACAGACTTGTTCGTTGAACTGGTTCCTCTACCTCCTTCTCTGGTTTAATAATAACTTTCATCATCATGAGGTTATTTCCTCCTTCCGTTGTTTATGCTTCCACATGCTTCTGTGCTTTAGAAATGTGTGCTTCTCCTCCTCCTTCTTTCTTTCTCTCAAGACATTCCCAAGACTTGTGCCCTAGTTTTCCACAGGCATAACATCTAACTTCACCTCCTCTAGCTCTTCCTCTTCCTCTAGGAAAAGAGCTTCTTCCTCCATGTTTTCCTTCCTTAGAAATTCCACCTTTCTTAGGGTGACTATGTTGTTTTCCAGCTTCATGCTTTGGTTTCCAGAACTTCTCTCTGTTGGTTCCCTTACCTCTTCTTGAATTTCCTCCTCTATTTCGTTGGCTTTGTTTCCTGACCAATTTTTCTTCAGCTTTCAACGCTTATTTATTTTCATCCTCGACTTTACTAATAGACATCATGTTGATCTCCTCTTGTATTTCATATCTCAGCCCATTTATATACCTGGTTGTTTTTTCATCTTCATTCTCTTTCTGTCCAGCCCTGATGTTCAGTCTGTAAAATTCTTCAGTGTACTCTGTTGGCACAGGGGAAGACCTAGGGTTCAACACTCAATATCGCACCAAAAAATCCCTAACTACTGGCCCTTTTGAAAACACCTGCGAAGCAAATGAAGTCTCACCTGAGGTAGAGGCAGGGGTGGTTGCAAGACTCGGGTGTCTGTAACCTTAGCTGGGACATAGATCTATGAGTATCTTTCTTACAGCGCACTTAGCATCAGTTATTCCTTAACATACATTCATTAATATACTTTGCAGAAGTCACAAAGCATCACAGTGAATACTTATACTAAGAATGATTCAGTACTTATTCACAGAAATATAGGTTATATTCAACAGATCAAGCACTAAGCATCTCATATATCAGATCTAATGTTCATTCATTCATCAACAACATAGAGCATGACTAGATCTACTTAAGCACATCAAGAACTTAGCCCAGAAATATATACATACATAAGAGTGAATCACAAAACACTATAAACACAGTTACCGTGGTTCACCCCCACCCTAGGGATACATCAACAAAGTCTTGTTTATCTTATCTTGGTCAAGTAGTTACATCATAGAGCTTTAACGACCCTTACTTTGCATAGGATAGAAGATTTGTGCAACTTGCTAGATTCTTCTTACTTGCTCTTCAGCATCAGACTATAACAACCTGCACTTAGATCTCTGATCTCATGCACAAATCACTCTAAGATACATCCGATCACACAGATCCCATTACTAGCACTAAGCTTTCATTCATACATCAAACAAATGTACTACATTACTATATCTCCTACCTTACTATCTATATTGCCTATTTATAGATTACAAAATGGGCCTAAACATGGGTAAACCCTTGGGCCAACCTCCCTTTCCCATTACATCAACCCAAAACCCTAAAATGGACCCCAAAACAGGTCTTGCTTCCTTATTTTCTACTTCGCGTTGCGCTCCTTCCTTGGCAAGTTGTTACAGTCCCAAAAGTGGTCGAGTAAGACCAAGAACTCTTCACAACTTGGTCAAGGGCCAACAGGCCCCCAACACTCACCTGTGACTCATCCCGAGTCACTCAGGTCTGACCAATTATTCTTCAAACTCCTCGATCTTAGCTCAAGCGGCTTCGACCTGTTGTAGTTCAACAACCTCTTGTTCAATAAATTCCGAGAGTACTATGTCATTGAGCGGTCCTTCCAGGCATTGTTCTGTAGTGATAACACCCTGTTTGAGTTGAGCTCCCTGGCTTTCAAGTTCAATGAACATTTGGCATGCCTTCTCTTAGATACTATCCAATGGTCTAGTGGTAACCCATAACTATTTTTTGATCCATTTGGAGCAGCGGTCGAAGGGGTATATCGGTTCCAATGGCTATATTGCTTCGTCATGGCGGAGTACTCTATGTCGTTGTTCTGATATCTCGGGGAAGCTCCCATTCTATAATTCTTCTTGCTGCGAAGTGTCCTCTAGAACCTCTTGTAACCTTATAGTATTAGCCATTTTCTTTCTTAACTTCCTAGCCTTCTTCCCAGTGAGTTTTGTCTCAGTAATGCTTTTACCATTCTGATGTTTTTCTTCTGTGGTCTTAGTTACTTCGCGCTGTGGAAAATATTTCTTAGGGTTCCTTGATAATACTTCTTTGTATCAAAAATAGGCAACTCGATCTTCTGTGGATCCTCAAGTGTTCTCTTAGCTTCGACATCAAAGGTACTAATATTAAATATATGTGATATTCTCTTCTATTCTTCAATCAAGTGCACGATCCTTCTGGTCATAAAGTATTTTAACTCTTGATTCTTCTATTCCAACACTTTCTCTTCTTCTCTTCGGATGACATGTTCTATATCAATCCAGGGTTTTTCTATGAGCATGGTAAATGGGGCATTGTCTTCAAAAAATTTAATGATCTCAAAGTCTTCCTCTGTCGAAGTTCCATTGACATTCATAGCTATCTGGGCGAGCCTTCCACATAGGTTCACTATCTTTCCTCTGAATAAACTTGTTCCTTCTAGGGAAGGGATCATGGCAGGCTTTCATATAGCTTCCCAAGTTCTTTCTGGCATAATGTTCACTTGCGCTTCTTCATCAAGAGTGCAGTCAATGTCAAAGTTCCTTATTCTTGCTTCAATTTTCTCCTTTTCTTTGAACATCTCTAATAGCCTAACATGTCAGTGGTCATTCAAGGTATCTCTCATCTGTAGCAATATATTTTATGATTCCTTCTAGGTTTCTGCTATAATCTTGGTCTCTTGATCTCCCCCAGAGTTTGCTTGTTCCATATTTAGCTTCTCAAGCCTAGCAATCATTCTAGGGAAATCCAATACTTCATGGTCCATAGCCTTACAACATAGGCAACTAGGTATTCTCCCAGGGAATTCTTTAGCAAGATGTATCGTTCATCTGCAACTATAACAGAGGGTTAATCCTCTCGTCCATTTAGATGTTCCCCAACTCCTTCTGTACTGCTCACTAGGATCATGGTGGCTAACCTGCAAAAAACTTGTTCTAGGAGCCTGCATCCACTTGTTAGTCCAAACATTCTTTTGATGCATAGGTGTAACATATCTATCACTATACTTATCATATATATTCATATCAAACTTTCTTTCATCTATTAATGCCCTAGTTTTGAAGCTAGCATAGAATCTATCAAACATACCTAGATCCATGCTTTAGAAACAAAAAATTTCACTTATCTTACTTCTAGAGAGCACAAAGCTTCCAGATCTAAAACTTTTAACTATTATTACCTTTATCAAGGCATAGAGCTTACATATCTTACCTTTTTCTTTGCAGATCAGACTTCTTTTCTTCAAATAAGACCTCTCTTTCTTCAGATCCGACCTCTCTTTCTTCAGATCTGACCTCTTTTCTTGGCACAAAGCTTCACAGGTCAAACAGAAAATAGTGCACTAGGGCAACAGATCTACGCACAGAGATTATTTCACACAAAGCTTCTTCTTCTTCAGTTCCCAGCAATCATAGTTCCAGATCCTGGCAACTGAACCATTTGTTGGCACAGGGGAAGGCCCAGGGTTCAATGCTCAAGAGCGCACCAACAAATCCCTAAATATCGACCCTTTCGGCAACACCTGTGAAGCAGATGAAGTCTCACCTGAGGTAGAGGCAGGGGTGTTGCAAGAATCAGGTGTCTGCAACCTTAGCTGGGACACAGATCTGTGATTATATTTCTTACAACGCACTTAACATTAGTTATTCCTTAACATACATTCATTAATATACTTTACAGAAGTCACAGAGCATCGTAGTGAATACTTATACTAAGAATGATTTAGTATGTATTCACAACAATATAGGTTAGATTCAACAGATCAAGCACTAAGCATCTCATATATCAGATCTAATGTTCATTCATTCATCAATAGCATAGAGCATGACTAGATCTACTTAACCACATCAAGAAATTAGAAAAGAAAGAGATACATACATAAGAGTGAAGCACAAAACACTATACACACAGTTACCGTGGTTCACCCCCACCTTGGGGCTATGTCCACAAAGTCTTCTTTATCTTATCTTGGTTAAGTAGTTACAGCACAGAGCTTTAACGACCCTTACTTTTCATAGGACAGAAGATCTACGTAGCTCTCTAGATCCTTCTTCCTTTCTCTTCAGCATCATACTATAACAACCTACACTTATCTCTCTAGTCTCATGCACAGATCAATCTAAGATACATCCGATCACACATATCCTATTACTAGCACTAAGCTTTCATTCATACATCACGCAGATGTACTACATTACTATATCTCCTATCTTACTATCTATATTTCCTATTTATAGATTAAAAAATAGGCCTAAACATGGGTAAATCCACAGGTCAACATCCCTTTCCCATTACATCAACCCAAAACCCTAAAATGGACCCCAAAATAGGTCTTGCTTCCTTATTTTCTGCTTCGCGTTGCACTCCTTCCTTGGCAAGTTGTCACAGTCCCAAAAGTGGTCGAGTAAGACCAATTACTCTTCAAAACATGGTTAAGGGCCAACATACTCCTTCACTGATAAGTGTTTTTGTCTCAGTTTATACAATATTCTGAACAGATTGATTTAATAGTCCTTCGAGATAAATTTTTATTTTATTGTGGCTACCATCCTATCCCAGCTTTTAATTTTCTTCTTTCCCTTGCATCTGTGATCGGCTTGCAGTTTGTCCCACCATAGTGTTGCATAAACTTTTAGTCTTGTCACTCCATGTTTCACCATATTCTCTTCTTCGATATCTTTATAATCAAAGTACTTGTCCATAGCTCGTACCCAATCCAACAACTCTTCAACTTCTAAATTGCCTTCATACATTGGTACTTCTATTTTTTCTTTGGCTCCTATTCTTGAAACAACTTTCAATAAGCAGTCATGTGCATCATCCTCTGCTACATTTTCTTCAACCTCTATCTCTTCACTCTCATCTTCACTGATACTCCAGTGTCTTGTTCTCTCCTATGTCTTGTTTCCATGGCGTCTGTCAGGCTTCTATATTAAAGATTTTAAGGACCTGAAAACACTGAATTGTCAACCAGGGTAAGTGAACTTAGAGCTTCTACATTGTATGTGTGGGTAAGCTAATTCCTATCTAAAGACTATTCTTAGAAGAAAACACAAACTCACTCTGAGAAACTGAATCCTAATGACTACCTTGAAACTTATCATTTCCTGTTGAATTCATCAAAAGAGAACAGTTTTGTGCCTAAGTGTAGGTACCTCTATTTCTATTCTAATGTGATTTCACAATACTATCTACCACTATATTTGATCATTTAATCATCACTATTTCTATCTAAGCCATAACAGAAAGATTATTTCCTAAAATACTTTTAATCTAAACATCGAAAATAAATCTAAATCTATCCACAGGGAAATAAAGAAATATCCTATTTACCCTACTGGTACTGGAAGCTTCCTCTAATTCAATTGAAATCTAACTATCCTAACAAAAAAGAGTAATCTAACTATCCTAACCAAAGCAAAGCAAATTCAAACTAGCATTCTCTTTAATTTACGTTCAGATTGAAAACTAGAAACAAAGTAAACCTAGTTCATGCTTTAAATTCTACAGGAATCAACCATGCTTTCAACACTCATCAACGTAGAAGATATTAATATGCTGGAAACGATACAGTTGAAGAATAATTAAGCAAGAATCTGAACAAGTTAACTCCCAAACTCAAATAAGCTAACATGCATGCTAATCCTAAGCTACTAAAATAAACTAACTCTAATACAGAGAAAAGCAGCGACTTGAACCTGTTGGCGGGCCCAACCAAGAGGTGCAATCGCCAAAAGGAAAACCAGAACTACTCAGATCATTCTATGCAAACAATATTCATGCTTCACGCTCCATTTACTCAGGAAAATAACTCAAGTCGTATAACAGCAAAGTAACATAACGCATAAGTAGATTGTATTAGCAGAAATGTATCATAGAATTACATAACCAACATTTCTTAGGAGCGATCCTCTGTTTATATAGATCCTCCCCAAAAATAGTTTAAAACAGAAATACATTAATTCAAACGGATCCCAAATCCGAAAATAACTCGAAATCAGTTAAAAACGGTCTTCACATCTTCATGACACGCAGTGTCACGAAGTGTGAGTCATGGAGTATTAACAACTCAGTTCTATAATTTCGCCTTGAATCAGCATATGAGTGATGACTCAATCTATCATGTAAATCGCATTGTCTACCACTCTGGCCATATCGCGCGGATCTTTAGCAGCTTCGTTGGTATCTCCACTGGGTGCGAGCTGGTACCTGGTACTGGCAAATCCTGTTTCAAACAGAAATAGTACCTAACTCATGCCACATTAGTTTCAATATTAATTTAAAGTATCAAAATACATAAAAATAACTTGAAACGTACGAATACCTTGAGTAGCCCCATTTAGTGGTAAAGAGATTTCAAATGTGTCATAACAAGGCCAGAAGGGGTGGTACTGGGTATGGAAATGGAGGTCTTTTTGATATGATGTAGGTAAAACATAGTCAAAACTGGAGACCAACATGCCCCCAAACTGAAGTCTTTTCCTGTCCTCACGCAACAAAAAAGTCAAAGACTGATAGCAATCAGAGCGTTGCAGTAGCTGCAACCAACATTTGTAACCTCTCATGTTTCTTCATATTTCTGATTTCTTCCTTGAGGACTCGGTTGATTATGATATGCTTTCTGGCAGTCTTCTGTAGTTTCTTGTTCCTTTGGAAAATACCCTTATTCTTCTATTTTAATCTTTCAATTTTGGACAAGAGATGAGTTACCCTGACTTTCATGAGTTCATTTTCTGTTTTTATATGTCGATCCAATACGGTGTACTCATGTAGCTTCTCTTTCAACCTGTTATTCCTGCTTTCTAGTCTGGCTACCATTGGTTTCAAGGATCGACAGGAGGAAATTTCACAGTAGGTTTCAAATGTTTTATCTTGTCCTGGCTATGTTTAAGGACTGGATACATGAGTAAAATCGTCTGGACTTTGATCAGGGGTGTCAACTGGATCAAGATTATGATCTGGAGTGATTTTAGGAGTGAACTCATATGGACTTCATTCATAGGTGTCAACTGGATCGGGATTATGATATGGACTGAGTTCAGGAGTGAACTCTCTATGTATCCGAGCAGGGGTATCAACTGGTACTCGAATTGGCTCATTCTGCTCAATTCCTTTGGGCACAGTAGCCTACCGATCCACGTTACGGGACAGATTCCAAGTCATTTCAGAGGGATCTGGAGCCTCCTCATGATCATTCACACTTTCTAACCTCTCCTGTGGTGGGTAACTGGGCACAGAGTTATCCATATCTGAAAATATGCTTTTACATTTTCGTTTTGGATTTCTCCTAGGCTTGTCAGTCAACTCTACCAGTTCTTCCACGTCAATAATGTTCATAGCAGCTGGGGAAGATATCGGAATTCCAACATTTGCCTCTGTAGGAGTAGTGTTCTTCACAGTTTCATAATTGGTTTCCACTCCATCAGACCCGTGGGCATCAAATGAATGTTCTGAATCAGGGTTTCCAGTACTGGCTTCAATTGTGCTATCTGGTATGTTCTTAGGGTCATCACAGAGTTTGGTCGGGGTTTTAACCCTCTTTTTCCTAGAGTTTAGCTTCTTCTGTGGGGGAGCAGGCTTAACACTTCTATATTTAGACTTGTCAGAGGCTAGGGTTTTTACAGTGAACATTTCCCAGGTTTCTTGTTTCTTGGACAGTGCAGACTTAATCAATAACTTAACAAGACCAAAATGAAATAGACTTCCTCGAAAATCTTTGGCCTTTCGAACCTGTTCTGCCATTTTCTTTAAGCTTTTCAACAGAAAGAAGGGTATGTTCATTAGATGATTACCTTTGAAGTGTAGCAGGAGTCGGGCATGGCAGGGAAATACGATTGTATACCATCCTTCACAAGTGAGGTAACATTGGAGGATGGCTAGCAATTGAGCCCATTGTGGTTCCAACCATGACCACGATGTCCCCTCTGACCACTGTATTTTTCGGTACTGTGGTTTCAGAAGCTACATGCAGAGCTTCTTGTCAACAGGCTGACCCTTTGTCCATCTCTGACCAGTGGTGGGCAGTTGAATTGCTTCTGAAATAAATTATTCTGTGACTTCAAACTTGAGCTCACCCACTTTAGCGAACCCTCCCTGAAAATGCAGAGCGAACTGAAGCGTAATTGAATCATTGTATCCATCGAATTTCTTGAGAAACGACTCCCATCCTACTTTCTAAAAAATGTCTTTGGTTGCCTCATACTCTGGAAGGGCCTCTAAGTCTGCATATGTCTCTGGTTCATGACGATTTTCCACCATGGTTCCACTTGATATCACAGGGAAGGTCTATGGGTGAGCAGCGAAATTTAGATGAGGGAGACGAGGGAAGAGAGTGTGATGAAGGAAGGAGTCGGGAGGAAAATCATAGGAGAACATTTGAATTGTCCTGGGGATCGATCATGTGTAGGAAAATGATGATAGTCATACATGAGTGCAGAGTGTTATCATATACGAGTCATGTCGAACTCATCTCAGGTAATGTTGTGCATTTTCATGATATGAAATGTCAAGGTGGGTTGGTTCATTAGGTACAGATCATGGGTATGATGAAACATTATGGAGTAAACAAGGCATCCTTAGTTCAAACTATTAATATGTAAATTAATATAGTAAATCAATATGAACTAAACGTACCTGAGTTAAATTACCTATCCCCTTTGTCATGCATTTCTTGTTGTAGAGTTTTTTTCTTTTGAAGTCAAGTCTGGATCTGAAGGGTGCGAAAATTTTAATTTCTCTTGTGTTTCTGATGACCACTGTAGCTGATGGATTCTGTGCTGGTACTGACTGGTACTGATGAAACAATCAGGAATCTGCAGAGAAATTTGAACCAATAATATCCTGCTGAGAAAAACTTCCTGTTTATAACAGAAAATTATCTGATGATGATCCCTGAACCTGGATTTTGTTCTGTCTTGAAAAATATCAACTAAAATCATGTCTTCAACAGCTTCAAAGCTTTACCCATGGTACAATTCTGATTTGTGTGAATGAATGTTCTAGAGTCGAACAAAAACAGAAATCATCGGATTATCGGCCATTAATGAATGTCGTTAACCGATGCGAGATGACCCACCAGTGATGTCAATGGGCCTCAAGGTACCTACAACACATCCTAACAGGTACAAATAAAGGTCTTTTTGTCGAGTCACCTGTAGGATCTATCAACTAAGAGACATTGGTGTATTCCCAGGGTTGTTAGCAAGGACATCTACCATTGAGGCATGCAGAGTCCAGGGTACTAAATAATCTCTAATCTCTGCTCCAGATAAGGTGATGATGTCAATGGAGTGAGATTTGTTGGAAGGTGGACCTTAACGTATTCCACATCATCCAACACGAGTGCAGATAAAAATCTTGCAGACATAATTTTTTTGAAACAGTAATCACTTACTTGTGGATTTTATGAGCCCAAGATAGTACATGCTCATTGCTTCCTCATGTTTGGAGAGTCTGAGGAAATGATA